>PVIW01008975.1:0-39049 GCA_004026585.1 Noctilio leporinus
GGGGGAAAGAGGGGAGTAAAAAAGGGATGGATGTAATACAACAACAATAAAATTTAAAAAAAAAAAGAAAAGAAAAGTTTCTGTTCAGCTAAAGAAAATATCAGCAAAATTCAAAGGGAATCAGCTGTATGGGAAAACATAATTGCCAATGATACCTCAGACAAGGGTCTGATCTCCAAAATATATAAAGAACTAATGCGACTCAACACCAGGGAGACAGACAGCCCAATTTAAAAATGGGCAAAGGACCTGAACAGACAACTCACTGAGGAAGATATACAAAGGGCCAAGAGGCATATGAAAGAATGCTCAACATCGCTAGTCATCAGAGAGATGCAAATTAAAACTGCATTAAGATACCACCTCACACCTGTCAGAATGGCAATCATCAGCAAATCAACAAACAACAAGTGTTGGCGAGGATGCAGGGCAAAGGGAACCCTCATACACTGTTGGTGGGAATGTAGGCTGGTGCAGCCAGTGTGGAAAACGGTATGGGATTTCCTTAAAAAACTAAAAATGGAACTGCCTTTTGATCCAGCCATTCCACTACTTGGACTATACCCAAAGAATCCTGAAACACCAATTCATAAGAACCTATGCACACCTATGTTCATAGCGGCACACTATTTACAATAGCCAAGTGCTGGAAATGGCCTAAGTGCCCATCAGTGGATGATTGGATCAAAAAACTTTGGTACATTTACACAATGGAATTCTATATAGCAGAAAGAAAGAAGGAACTTGTACCCTTTGCAACAACATGGATGGAACTGGAGAGTATTATGCTTAGTGAAATAAGCCAGTCAGGGAAGGACAAACATCATATGATCCCACCCATTATGGACAATAATGAGCAAAACTAACAACAAGCAAAACAGAACCAAGTATATGAATACAAGGAATAGACCTTCAGTGGTCAGGGGGAACGGGGTTGGGGTGAGGGTGGAGGTAGAGGCAAAGAAGGGGAGCAGCTTAGACAAGAACCTAGTATAAAGGAACCATGGACATGGACAACAGGTGGGATTGACTTTGGGGAGAATGAGTGGGTGGGGAGGGGGACAGAGGGGAGCAAAAAAGGGATGGATGTAATACGACAATAATAAAATTGAAAAAAAAAAAGAAAGTTAGTAATCAAGATCAAAGTAGAAATCATTGAAATAGAAAATAGAATAATGATCAGAGAAAATTAAGGAAACCAAAAGCTGTTTGAGAATATTGATAAAAATTGTCAAACCTCTACTAGATTAATCAGGAATAAAAGAAAAAAAGACACTGGTATTTACTATACATCAATATTAGAATTACTAAGATCAAATACACCAATATTAAAATTACTAAGATCAGAAATTCAAAAGGAAACATCACCACAGAGTCTACAGATGTTAAGAAAATAAGGAAATATTATGAAGAAATGTATGGTCAATAAATTTGACAACTTAGATGAAAAAAATCCTTGAACTACATAATCTACCATAATTTACTCAAAAGAATAACCTGAATAGGACTATTAATGAAATGGAATATGTAGTTAAAGACTTCCCAGAAAACAAATGAATAAAAAAGTCTAGGCACATACACATCATAGGTGAACTCTACCAAACACTCAAGAAAGAAATGATGCTAACCCTACACAAATTCTTCCAGAAAATTGAAGTGGAGAGACTCTCAACTCATTCAGAGTTTAGCATTACTCTGATACCAGAGGCAAGAGAAGACATTACAAGGAAAATGAGCTTTGAACCACTTACCCTCAAGAATACAGGTTCTGAAAATACCCTTTAGTAAACTGAATTCTGAAAGTACCCTTCAGCAAATCAGCTATTCAACAATAGCTGAAGAATATTATGTCATGTCCAGGAGGGGTTTATACTAAGGATGCAGAGTTGCTTTAATGTTCTAAAATACATCAATATAATTCATATATTAACAGATTAAAAAATAAAAATAATGTAACCATCTCAACAGGTGATGAAAAAGCAGTTGACAAAATTCAGTTCTTGATCATGATAAAAAGTCAGCAAGCTTGGAGTAGAAGGGAATTTCTTCTTTCCTTCCACTATTAGGAGTAAAAGAATGATGTCCATCCTCACTGCTTTTCTTCAGTATTGTACCAGGGGGTTTGGCCAGAGAAATCAGGCATGGAAAGGAAATAAAGGGCATCTAGATTAAAAAAAAAGAAAGAAAGAAAAAGAAAAAGAAAAAGAAAAAAAGAAAGAAACTTCTTGCTCATACACATGATAGCCTACAAAGAAGGTTCAACAGACCCAACAGAAAAATATCTACTAAAATTAATAAGTTAGCCCTGGCAGTTGTGGCTCAGTGGATTGAGTGTGGCCTGGGAACTGAAGGTCACTGGTTCTGTTCCCAGTTGGGGCACATGCCTGGGTTGTGGGCTGGGTCCTCAGTTGGGGGTACACAAGAGGCAGCTGATAGATATATCTCTCACACATCAATATTTCTCTCCCTTTCTTTTTCCCTCCCTTCCCCTCTCTCTAAAAATAAATAAAAATATTTTTAAAAATTAAATTAATATGTAATTTTAGCAAGTTTGCAGGATAGACAATACACAATAAAAAAATCAACTGTTCTACATATAGGCAATACTTTAAAAAATTAAATAAAAAGGCTATTTACAAATGTCATGAAAATACAAAAGACATGGAGTAAAATGACAAAATATATAAAAATGCAAATACACTAAAATCTATATAACTTCTGACAGATAGTAAAGAGGACTTAAATGAATATACGCTGTTCATGTACTAGAAGACTCAACACTATTAAAGTATCAATTCTACCCTAATTGACCTAAAGATTCAATGCAAACAATATTCATCAAAATCCTAGTAGGTAATTTGAAGAAGTCATACAGAGTATTCCAATTATAATACAATTAAATTAGGAAGGAAGCAATAACAGAAAGACATCAGGAAAGTCCCAAAATAATTGGAAATTAAACCATGGGTATAAAAGAAAATCACAGGGAAATTAGAAAATATTTTGAACTAAATGAGAATGAAAGTGCAACATATTCAAATTTGTGGAATGTGGCTAAATTGGTCCTTAGAAAAAATTATAATTTTAGAAAAAGATGAAAGGTTTAAAATCTATAATCCAAGTTTCTATTTTAAGAAGTTAGGGGGGAAAACATCAAATAAATTCAAAATATGTGAAAGGAAGGAAATACTAAAGAAAAAAAATCATTAAAATAAAGATTTTTGTTTCTGACCATGCTAGAATAACTTAAAAAGAGAGAGAGAGAGAGAGAGAGAGAGAGAGAGAAATATGAAACCATTATTTCAGCTATTGAACAACAGGAGCACAGAACAGAGATCCCTAAGAAAAGAGAAACAAGATGAGCCCTAAGATTGTCCCAGATACCTCTTCACACTAAGATGGCTCCTGTCAAGAAGACAGAAAATAACAAGGGCTGCTAAGGATGCGTAGAAATTAGAACCTGAGACATTACTGAGTGTAAAATGGTGCATCAGCCTTGGAAAATAGTTTGGTAGTTCTTCAAAAAGCTAAACATAGAGTTTTCGTATGACCAAACAATTCCACTCCTAGGTATACAGTTATATCCAAGAATAATGAAACAGTGTGTCCACACAAAAACTTGTACATAAATGTTCACAGCAACAATATTCATAAAAGCCAAAAGGTGGAAATATCCCAAATGTCCATCAGCTTCTGAGTGGAAAAACAAAATGTATACGTATCCATATAATGGGATATTATTTGGAAACTGAAAGCAATGAAGTGCTGATATAAGCTACAACAAGGATGAATATTTAAGACATTCTAACTGAAAGAAGCCAGTTACAAAAGACCAAGTAGTGCATGGCTAGATTTATATAAAATGTTCAGAAGAGGCAAAGCTATGGAAACAGAAAAGAGATCAGTGGCTGCATAGAGGGGGGGATAAGAGAAGAAGGGATTTAGGGGAGAACAAGGAAGAGCTAATGGCTATGGCGTTTCCTTTAAGAGGGATGCAAGTGCTTTAAGACTGTGGTGAGGGCTATACAGCTCTGTGAACATACTAAAAACCAATTAATTTTGTACATTTTAAATAGGAATGTTATATGGTATAAACTGAATCTTAACAAAGCTGTTTAAAAAGAATGTTGTCTGGACCCTTTTCCAGCAAATTACATGATATGGGGAATAGCATTTTCATTTATAAATGGAAACAGTATCTGTTCCAATCTTTCTACTTCTAGATATAAGGATATAAGGTACATGGAAGAAACACTCTAGAAAGCTAATTTCATAACTTGAAGATGACTATATTGATTATTGCCACATAACAAATTATCCCAAAACATCACAGTTTAAAACAACAAACATTTATTTACACAGTGTCTGAGGGTCAGGAACAGAGTGTGGATTAGCTGGCTGGATCTGGCGCAGGTCTCTGATGAGGCTGCAGTCACACTGGGGCTACAATCTGAAGACTTACTTGACTGTGACTGGAAGATCTGTTTCCAAACTCACTTACACGGCTGTTAGTTGGGGGTTTCTGTTCCCCACCTTGTGGGCCACCTCATAGGGACATTTAGGACATGGTTTCACCCAGAGCAAATGCTCAGAAAGGCAGACAGAGTTTGACAGTAGTTGAAACAAGCTCAGTCTTTTACGACCAAACATCAGAAGTGATATATCACCATTTTTGCTATATCCTATTAGTTAAACAGATCAATTCTGATACAAATGAGGAGGGAATAGAAAAGGGGTGAATGTCAGCAAGTGGAACTCACTAGGGGCCTTGTGAAGGCTAAAATGACATGATGACAATAAACAGACCAACATTCCCACGTAAGCAAATGTTTTACCTTTGCACTGGAAGGAGATGAAAGGCATACTTCTTCAGCAGTGCCAAAGACACTCTTGATGCTTTCAGAGTTGTGGAGAAAGGGTTTACAATGACTGTTCCTACCATTCTCTATTCTCCTTCTGACTGAGTTATGGGTAGCATAAAGCAATATGAAATTGTAGTGCTGGGGGCTGGTGGAGGAAGTATGCCAAGGGTTTAGTCAACTAACTCTTCCCTGGTCCCCTACCATAGACAGATGAAGAAAGAGTCCTAATTGCAGAAAGGCCTAGGTGACTCTACCAGGATTATTATGGTGATAGAGCAGGGACTGAAATCCATTTTCTGCATGTTCTCTTTACACCAGGAGCCAGGCATCGGAAAACCAATGGAAGTGACTATAATACAGATGACATGTTAAACATGTGAGTACTGAATCAATATACGCTGAACAGCTGGTCACTCCAGAATTGTCACTTCTTTGGGTGGCTTTTCAACATTGCCTAAACTGTATTACTTCCTCAGGCAGCAGTGGACTCTTACCCTCTTCCACTCAACTGAGAGATGATCTACTTAGCTAGGGGGAAGAAAGGAACCACTCATTCAGCTTAGCTATATTTATATAATATCTGTTCTATACCTGACACTGTACATGGGGATTTGAAGATGAAAAACCATGGTCCCTTCACTCAAAAAGCAGACAGTCAAGTTGAGAAGACATGACCTGAATCAAGAACACTAAAAAAATTAGACATCATGTGACAGAGCATCATAGAGATTTATATATTTTGAATGATTTGCTTAATAAAAAACATAATTCTTACAATGTTCCAGATACAACTACATTATATTAACTCTTAATCCCCTAGGAGACTATCCCTAATTTACAGATGAGGAGAGAGGGCTGGAGAGCTTAAGGAATTTGCCAGAAGTTCTGATGCCTGGTAAGAAGCTGGGCCAGGTACAAACCCAGGAAGAAGGGCTCCAGAGCCTGCTTTTCTTAATCACAATAGGCTGAGGCTTCCCAATAACAGTAACAATTATTCATCTGCTTCCTTCAATGCACTTTTGTTCAGGGTTCTAAAGGAAAGTCAATCATGAAATTCAAAAGCTCCTCTGAGCAGCCCTGACTGTACTGGGAAGGGAGCAGTGAGCCCAGTACAGCCAGGATGTCTCAGGGTAGCCTGCCTAGCCCTGTGGAGAGAAGTGAGCGTGGGTGAAGACACATTCACTAATGGGGTAGCACTTTCCTGGTGCCAAAATGAAAGATAAAACAGAATCATTTTGGAATTAGCAAATTAGGCTATAGCCATCTATAAGAAATTAAATGGATGTACTGTTCTGCAAGTTCAAAAATAAATTAATTTGGCTCCATCAAAACCCACTAAAGTATGGGGAGATTCAATATGAAGATTTCCTCCCAGAATCATACCATAAGAAAATAGACACCACACTAGGAACAGATGAATTCAATAATTTTTAATGAATATGGAAAGTAGTCTGATAAGAATAATCTGATGTGTAGGTCTGGTAAGCCTTTTGCTTAAAGCAATGAATTCCATTTTGGTAAAAATTTGCCAACTTTGCCACTATATAAAGCAATTACTGTCTCCTTACATCTGAATTTTATGAGTTTGGAAAATGTTCCTTGCAAAAAGAAGGGTTATTGCACACTGTTGGCAATCTTCATGTAATAAATTCCTGCTTCGTGCTCTTCTCCTCTCATATCTTGAATTATCCATGTGTCTATCAATTAATACCTTAGAACACATTGTCCAAAACTGTAGAGCCAACTGGCACCTAAGTAAGACAGCACAGTGAAGAACATTTGGGTCCTTGAACAACACAGGGGTTAGGAGCCAAGAACAGTGCAGTTGAAAATCCATCTATACCTTTTGCCTCACCCAAAACATAACTACAGTTGCCCTTCAATGTCTGAGGGGGATTGGTTCTTAGGCCCAATAGATACCAATGTGCACAAATGCTCAAGCCCCTTATATAAAATGGCATAGAACAATGTATATGGTCGGCCCTCCATATCTGTGTATTCCCGACTGAGCAGTGAAAATACGGATCTGTGGTTGGTTGAACCCACAAATGTGAAATCCAGGAATAGAGAGGGCCAAGTATAAGTGGACCCATGCAGTTCAAATCTGTGTTGTTCAAGGGTCAACTGTAGTTTACTGCAATTTTAAAAGGATTTAAATATTTTTTTAAAACTCCAAAATTCAAAATTTTATTTATTTAGAAACATATTTTATTTATTATTTTTAGAGAGAAGGAAAGGGAGAAAGGCAGAGAGAGAAAGAGGCATCAATGTATGGTTGCCTTTCACCTGTCTCCAGCTACGGACCTGGCTGGAGACCTGGCTTGCAACCTGGTTATGTGCCCTGCTGGGAACTGAACCAGTGACCTTTGGGTTTGCAGGATGGCGCCTATCCACTAAGCTACCAGCCAGGGACCAAATTTTATTTAAAAGCCTTATACCAATTAACTTTATCTGGGCACAGATGGTTTATAGAATTCCAAAAGAAAGTCTAGTAACTTCTGGTTTATTTTTGTTTGTTTGTTTTAAATTTTATTTTATTGTTGTTGTATTACATCCATCCCCTTTTTACTTCCCTCTGTACCCTTTCCCACTTACCCACTCTCCCCCAAAGTCAATCCCACTTGTCCATGTCCATGGCTCTTCCATACTAGGTTCTTGACTAAACTGCTCCTCTTCTTTGCCTCTTCCTCCACCCTCCCTCCACCCCATTTCATTTTAAATGAACTTTTCTTTTAAATTATATCAAACTTATCATAACTATCTTAAAGTCTTAGCATAAGAGTGGCTTTTAGGAGGTCATTCAGCTCATTTCACATACCACCTCTAGAAAGTTCACACTAAGCTATCACAGGAAGAGGGATTTTTCATTCCGTTACGAAAGATTTGACTGCATCCTCACTCTAAACTACTCTGAAAGTACAATGTTCTCCTTTTGTTTGGAAGTGTTCTAAGATGCTAAGGTATCATCTACTTTAGACATTAAAATTATGATGCTAACATGACAGAAACAAAACAAAATGGAAAGATAAAGAATTCTTAGCCCATAATCAGGGATAGTCTGAGAAGGATAATGTTGGCATGGGTGTGTTTTATGTGTTTGTGTGTTTGTGTGTTTGTATGTGTGTGTAATCATGAACAGGAGTCAACTGACCAAAAAAACAGTAGAAGCCAGTTAGCAAACAGCTGCTTTCCTAGTTTTCCAGTGCCTTCTTATTTGGCTCTCTTACCCTAGCATCCTTGCCAGCAAATTCTATGTGTGTCTAATCTTGGTTCATAGCTTTGGCACATAGGACTTTCCTAGAGCCTCTTCATCTCAAGTGGCCAAGCAAAGCAGGTCAATCCTCTGTGTCTCAAAGCTCTTATTTCCCAGAATCATTCTAGCCATACTTTGAACTGCTTCCTAGGGAAATCTCAAGAGTTCTCAAGGTCTATCAATAAATCCAAAATGTTATGAGCTAATCTTGCTTCAGGCAAGACCTAGATATAATTGTTTTGTTAAAATGAATTTAATATTAGAATCTAGCTAGCTTCCAGACGACATCTTTCTTTCCTTCCTTCCTTCCTTCCTTCCTTCCTTCCTTCCTTCCTTCCTTCCTTCCTCCCTCCCTCCCTCCCTCCCTCCCTCCCTCCTTTTCTTTTCTTTTCTCTTTTCCTTCCCTTCTCTTCCCTTCCCTTCCCTTCCCTTTCTTTTCTTTTCTTTCTTTCTTTCTTTTTCCCATCTGCTATGGGAAGAATCTCTCTACCAGGATAATGTGTACTTCTACTTCTGTTGTTACTACTGCTACTATCACCAGTGATAATAATATATAGTCTTTATATAGACAGCATAGATTATAGACCTTTACAGACCACAAACTACATATGTAAGACCCACTTAGTCTTCCTTAAAACCTTATGAAGTAGGTTTTTTCTTCTTTTTTTTAAAGTTTACTGTTGTTGTATTACATCCATCCCCTTTTTGCTCCCCTCTGTCCCCCTCCCCACCCACCCATTCCCCGCAAAATCAATCCCACCTGTTGTCCATGTCCATGGTTCCTTTATACTAGGTTCTTATCTAAGCTGCTCCCCTTCTTTGCCTCTGTCTCCCCCCTCCCCCCAACCCCATTCCCCCTGACCACTGAAGGCCTATTCCTTGTATTCACATACTTGGTTCTGTTTTGCTTGTTTTCTTTTATATCTCTGCTTTAAAAAGTTACCCAAGATCACATGGCTAGCAAGAGGCAGTATTGAGATTGAAACCTAGCCATTTGGCTCTAAAATCCATGCTCTTATACACTATATAATACAGTTTTTGCTTGTGTAATGCAAAGAATATTCCATCAAGACCAAGAACCTGGGTTTCCAATCCCTTCTCTAATGCTGAAATAATTCTGTGGCTTAGGGCAAGTCACTGACTCAATTTCCACTATATAATGAGATAGGCTCAATGAGTAACTTTTTGTTACACAATGCTGTGATGATAAAGTAGGTGCTTTGCATGATCATATTTGATTTTACTGAATAAGTCAGGGTGTTTAAAGCTTAAGATGAAATATATTTTCATTTTTAAGGAAAGGAAGGAAACAGCTAATAACCAAGTTAATCTTCTAAGTATTCTCTGTTATTTTCTCATTTCATACTCTACATAATGCAAGCATTAGATTAATATTTTACAGAGGAAAACACAGACTCCTCAATTGGTTAACTTACCTGAGGCCACACAGAAAGGCAGGATGGAGAGCCAGCATTTGAATGCAGAAAAAACCCAACCACCTTCTGCCCTATCCCAGTGCTTCTCTGGCACTCATTGTCTTTTTCTCCTCTCAGTAGCAGTAAAAAGAGATTTAAAAGGTAATGTATTTAAAGTCCCTGGCATAAGATCTTGCAAACAACACAGACACAAAAACCTAATTTGAAGGTAAGGATGGAAGACAGGTAAATACCAACTTAAAAGTGCTAACATTATAATTTTAAACCAAAGTGAGTACATTTTTGTGTAACATCTATAAAGTGGGCTGCATACCCTATCAAAACAAGTGAATTGCTGGAGGGAAACTTTGAATTTATCCTTAAATAAACAATGATGAAATATCACTGGAATGCCAACATATGAGGTATTTCCAGATCACATACATGAGTTCTTGTGGTATTTTGCTGCTGAAATAACCTAATAATAACTCAAAATTATTTTGTTAAAAAGAATCTTCCTTTTTCCCTAGCCAGAATTTCACAAATAATAGCACGAAAAAGGAAAGTCCCTTATGTATTGACTACTTAGCAGAGGGCAGGAAAGTCAGAAACTTCTGTCAGAAAATGATTAAATTCCTGTTTTGGTTTGAAAATGGAGTTACTTTCTCATTCACTAATTCATCCAACAAATAAAAATTGAACACAAAGAATGTACAAAGCATTATTTTATTATGAAGAGATTTTTCTTTCTTGTTCTCAATTTTACTTCATTTTTTTTCTTTTTAAAAAGGTTTTAATACTTTTAGAGAGAGGGGAAGAGAGAGCAGCAGAGAGGGAGAGAGACATCAACGTATGATTGCTTTTTACCTGCCTCCAGCTACAGAGCTGGCTGGAAACCTGGCTTGCAACCTGGTTATGTGTGCCCTGGCTGGGAATTGAGCCAGTGACCTTTCAGTTCACAGATGAAGAGGTTTTGAAAAACATGCCTGTGCCCCACTGCAGAATCCTGACTTAGGTTCAGAAACCACTGGACTAGATGACCTTTAAGGCTCTTTCCAATCCTGGAATTATTTTACTTGCAAACATTTTGTATACGTACAACACCCAACACCTTTTGTGGGGGAGGAGGCAGGCATTTACATTAACCACCAACACTATATTATTGTAAAAATATTATTTCTATAACATAATAAACATAGTAAAAATATTATTTCTATAACATAGGTAAAGGTCTTGTTCCCCAGCACTATGTACTCATGTTACTGACCCAGAGAAACTTGTAGGAAATAAACTGAAGATTAAAACATATGCAACTTCAACTTTTCTCCTGCAATTATTTTGACACAACACCATTATATTTCTAAGGCAGAAATTAGGGGAACTGGCTCTAATGTAAGCACCAAGTATCGCAGAGGTGATGAAGAGAGAGGAGTCAGGCAGCAGATGGTTGCACATTATCATACTTGGTCTCTAACTCAAAACAATCTCAGGAAGTCAGTCAAGTGCTATCATTTTCTCTAACCTGACATTTCAGCTACATCAGTTGTTCTCAATCCTATTAAACCATATGCCCCCTTTTAATGTAAAAGCCTTTGCATTTACATTATTTATTACATACACTTATTTCAATTTCTCCTTTTCTACCCTAAAAAGATAATGTATTACTAAAATACCCAAAGAGTCATATAAAAGAAAATAAGAGTAATTCATAATAAATTATGTGCTTCAATATGTATATGCTCAGGCATGACTATATTAAAAGACAATGAAGTAGTCAGATGCTTTTACCCACTTATAATGATCATATTTAAATTTAAGAGAAGTAGGATAAGAAACCATTCCATGCAACAATTACAGGAAAATGAAGTAAAGCCAAGTGATTTTCTGAAATGGCTTCAAACAATACAAAGTACAATTATCTTTTGAAAGGCAAGATAGCTACATTTCTGGATATTTGTGTTTTTGAAACTATACAAAAGTATATAAAACAGTAGTTATATATAAAAGAGTTAAGTTACAGGCATAGAAAATCATATAAAAGCTTTCTCTCCTCTCACAAATACACCATATATGGGACATTCAAAAGCTATGCAGGAACCACACAATTCTTTGTTATATAGGATGTCCTGTACATTATAAGATGTCTAGCATCTCTCACCAATGCCTACTAAATCACTGAGGCAAACTCAAAAGCTTGAAAAAATTTCAAAATGACCACTAAAGATTAATACCTCCGTATCGAAAATCACTGGTCTATATGAGCTTTCAGTGCCTTCAATTATATTGTTATCGATTCCTGCCCTGGGTTAGGTAGTAGACAGGCCACTATTGATTTCTGATTTCCCAGCTTCAGGTTTTTCTGATGGAAAGGCTTTAATTGAAAAGCCTAGCATACATCCATCCCAGAAACTTCCAATAAAAAACTTTACCTTAAACTGTTTTTTTTAAGTAAATTATAAAGCTATTTTATCTATATAGTAGAATTAAAGACAGTTGCACTGATAATTCTGCCTCCTCTCTCTACCTCCCCTAAAAAATACTTTCTCCTGAGTTTTTGAGGTAAGCAAGGTCAAACTGTGAAGCTATAACCACTCTCTTTTAACCATACTAATGCAAGATACATACACTAGTATGACTAGCGAATAATCTAAAAGTTATTTAAATATGATACTGAAATGTATTACTGTATTGTTTATTTATTTGGAAGATGACTATCTTCCTAATTAAATTTTTATTAGGCTTCTATTAAAAGTAATTTAATTTCCTTATCAACCCAATGACTATATTGTGTGTCTTTTGGGGGCAGGTTGAGGGCTTCCTGAGTCTGAGAACTTGCTGAGTATTGAGAATGACCTAAGTATTTTGAAAGTTTCACAGAATGATATTTAGTTATATCATTTATTTTCGACATTAAAAAACATGCCATGCTTCCATGTAGATTTTACGTAAAATTAGCACATTAGTCATAGAAATATTGTATATACCTTCACTTTAAATAAAGGTGATAAGGACTTATATTTATATAAAAGGATTCACAGATTAGTGGAAAATCATCACAGGAGTCCTTTGAACATAAAACTTCTGAGTTACAATGCCATTTAAAAATTAATGAATAGGGAGATTTGGTCAAGATGGCGGCATAGACAGGCATGGCACACCTCTTCACACAACCACATCAAAAATACAACTAAGGTACAGTGCAGTGCAGTGCAGTGCATGCGGTGTTGTGGAGATTTGGTATTAACTCCATGCCTGTAAAATGTTCACAAAGTCATTATTGTGTTTATGCTACCTTTACAATAAAAAGTATTCTCTATTAAAAAAATACAACTAAAATATAGAACCATCCTCCAGAACCATCAGAAATTGAGCTGAATGGAAGTCTGAGAACTACAGAATAAAAGAAACCACATTCACCAAGGCAGATAGGAAGTGCAGACTTGGAACAGGCTGGTCTCTCACCCACATGTGGTGGATAAAATTCAGGAGGGATACTTCAGGAGTCAGAAGTCCCAGCCCCACACCAGGGCCCCCAGCCTAGGGTTCCAGTGCCAGGAAAACAAGTCCCCACAACTTCTGGCTGCAAAAACCAGTGGGTATTGAGTCGGTGAAAGAAACATCTGGAGCCCCAAGCAGCTTCTCTTAAAGAACCAGCACACACACTCACCTACTCACACTCATTCCCTCTGAGCTCCAGAAGCAGCGTAGCAGCTTAAAGGGCACCAGTGGCACACAAAGAGAACCTGAAGTGTCTGGCATCATGGGTAGCAGAGGCCCTTGTCGCTTTTCTAAACCCTCCCCCAACAGAGTTGGCAAACTCTGCCATAACTGAGGCTTCATCAACCTGGCTAAAACTCTGACCCGCCTTGGAGATCCCCAGAAACTACACCACCCAATTTACAAGCCCACCCAAGTTACCTTTCCATGTGAATGGCTGGTCTTGGCTCACAACTTCCTAAATCCTCTCAAATAAGCAATAACGCCCAGCACTAGTAGCAGTTAGCTTAGATTCACACCTTGGCTTTGCCTGAGAATCTCCAAACCCAGCACAAGTAGCAGTACCTCAGATTGCTTTATAGCTCAGGCAGGGTGCCCTGTGCAAAACACAGGTTGGGGTTGACTTTAATCTGCACCACTCAGGAAACTCCAGGACCAGTGCACCATGAACTACAGATCATGTCAGAGCAACACCACCCTGCACAGATTATCCTCCATGGAGGGTGGAGGTTAGTGATCAATGGTCACAGCCAGTCCTTGCAGCTGACTGGCCTGGGTAAATCTCTCCCATTGATCTGCCAACAGCAACCAAGGCTCAACTACAAGAAGAGGGTGTACCCAGCCCACATAGACCCTACATGACACCTGCTATGTTAGGCCATACGACAAAGACATTGAGTCTACCCAATACACAAAAACAAACACGGGGAGGCTGCCAATCTGAGGAGGCAATGAAATATGACCCAACTGAAAGAACAGAACAAACATCAGAAAAAGAACTAAATAAAATAGAGGTAGGCAAATCAGATGTAGAGTTCAAAACACTGATGATCAGGATATTTAAGAGAAATGATTGAGTATGGCCACAAAATATAGGAAAAAATGAAGGTTCTACAAGGTGAAAAAGAAAAATAGACAGGGAACCAACAGTGATGGGAAGGAAGTCAGGATTCAAATCAACAAACATAAGGAACATAAGGAAGAAATAAATGTTCACCCAGAATAGAAAGAAGAAACAAGAATTGAAAAGAAAATGAGAAGATTAGGAACCTCTGGAACAACTTTAAACACACCAACATCTGAATCATAGGAGTGCCAGAAGGAGAAGGAGAAGGGGAAGAGCATAAAATTGAAAACTTGTAAAAAAATAATGAAGGAAAACTTCCCTAATTTCACAAAGGAAATAAATATACAAGTCCAGGAAGCAGAGTCCCAACCAAGATGGATGGCAAAGAGGACCACACCAAGACACATCAAAATTAAAATGCCAAAGGTTAAGGATGAAGAGAACATCTTAAAAGCAGCAATAGAAGAGAGTTATGTACAAAGGATTTCCTATCAGACTATCAGCAGATTTCTCAAAAGAAACTTTGCGGGCAAGAAGGGACTGGCAAGAAGTATTCAAAATGATGAAAATCAAGGACCTACAACCAAGATTACTCTATCCAGCAAAGCTATGATTTAGAATGGAAGGGCAGATGAAGTGCTTCCAGATGAGATAAAGCTAAAGGAGTTTATCATCACCAAGCCCTTATTACAGGAAATATTAAAGGGACTTTTTTAAGAAAAAGAAGATAAGAACTATGAACATTGAAATCTATGAACAACTGAATCTAAAAAATGAAAAACAGAAACAAACTAAGAAAACAACAGAACAGGAACAGAATCATAGGTATGGGGATCATTTGGAGGGTTATCAGCAGGGAGGTGGAAGAGGAACAATAGGCAAATGGTGCAGGAATTAAAAAGCATAATTGGTAAGAACAAAATAGACAGGGGTACATTAAGAAAAGTATAGGAAAGTGTAAAGCTAAAGAACTTAACATGCACAACCCATGGACTAAGGGGGTAGGGATTGCTAGAGGGAAGAGAGTACTGGGTGAAGGTGGGCAAAGAGAAAAAACTGGGACAATTGTAACAGCATAATTAATAAAATATACTTAAGTAAATAGACATCTTGAAGAAAAAATGAGTAAGTTAATGATTGAATATCCATTCAATTTCTACACATTATAAAAGATTTTCATAAAATGTCCATTAAAATAGTATTCAACCTCAATAGGTAAAATGACCATTTCAATAGATGTTTAGCTTGTCTTTCCACTTCAAATTTCACTAATGAACTCACTACTTAATTTAATCAATAATGCCTAAAGGAAATCAACATTCCATGTTTTAATAATCTTAATCTAAAATTTCATATATAAAATTGGTGAAAATTTTCTTTATAGCCAAGCACAGGCATCAGCTTATGATAAAGTAGGAAAGGCTTGTGTATAACCAAATAGGTATGGTGGTTAAAATAACTCATATTTTAGTATTCCAATTTCTAATTATTTTTGTATATAAACTTAACAGTATGTGGAATTTTTGTGTACTATGTGATGTGAGATTGGCTTTTGAAGCAGTTTTAAAACAATGAATCCTATGTGCCAGCTCTAAAATGCTGTATGATTCACAAAAAAAAATAGATCTTATTAAATAACTTCAGAACAGAAGCCATATTTCCTATTATGAAACAGAGAATTTTGGTGCTGATTAAAAAAAACATAAACAACCTCACACATAAAAAATATGAAGCACATACAAATGTATGATATAAAGCTTTTCACTTACTTGGTACTAGGCCTTTTTTGTAGGGCTTTATCCAGGATAAGAGATGGAGCACTCCTCCTCCTTTCTGCTAGTGTTTTCACTTTCTGTTGAGGAAAAGAATTGTAAGAAAATAAATGCCAATTTTCAATCAAATTCACCAAGTTTTATATTGCCCATCTTTGTCTATAGTTTGCAAATCTCATTAAGGAAATAAAATAATAACCTCTAAAGGAAATTAAGTGTCAAAAAGTGGTATAGAAAGTAAATTATTTTTTATGGTCTGAGAATAAGGTCAAATGCTGATCAGAGAAAGCATTATCATCCTTTTCAGCTAACATACATATTGCTTCTTATGTGTAGGCCCCATGATGAAAGCCCTACGATAAATTATCTCATTCATATTCCAAAATGTCATCAAAGTAGGTTCTACTATCTGTCTTACAGGAAGGGTAGGCCCCAAAATAGGTTTCAAGAATAAACAGGATTTTAAGAGAACAAGTAAAGGGGAGAAAACAGTTAAAGTAAAAGATGGAAAGTAGATTCTTACTCATTTAATAGACCTTTAAATATTTACAGATTGGGAAATATCTCCTTCAAATAGTCTTTTTTTACTGTAATATATTTAAAAAATATTTTATTTATTATTTCCAGAGAGAGGGGAAGGGAGAGAGGCACAGAGGGAAAGAATCAATGTATGGTTGGTTGCCTTTCACCTGCCTCCAGCTAAGGACCTGGCTGGAGACCTGGCTTGCAACCTGGTTAGGTGCCCTGGCTGGGAATCAAACCAAGTGACCTTTGGGTTCCCAGGCCAGCACCTATCCACTGGGCCACCAGCCAGGGCTTTTACTGTAATATTTTTAAAAAGCGGACATTTGCCCTGACTGGTGTGCCTCAGTGGGTTGGGCATTGTCCTGCAAACTGATGGGTCACTGGCTCAATTTCCAGTCAGGGAACATGCCTGTGTTGTGGGACAGGTCCCCAGTTGTGGGCATGGGACAGGAAACTGATCGATGTCTCTTTTGCACATCAATACTTCGCTCTCTCTTTCTTTCTTCCTCCTTACCCTCTCTCTAAATATAAATAAATAAAATCTTAAAAAATAAAAAATAAATCAAAAGAGGACTTTTCCCTCTTTTCTGGGTATTCTATAAATATAGAATTAACAGGATAATTCAGGTACTCTGTTTCAGAGGACCTTAAATTTGTGGTATATGATGTTTCATTTAGCTTGAATTACCCATAAGATTACTCTCTATATTCAATCATGTATTAATAAATCTAGATAGAGTTAGAGTGACAGTAAATATGGATGAGTAAAGTTAATAATAGTCACAAAGAGCCATGAGTGAACTTTAGGATGGCTTACCAAAGACATTCTTCCTGCCCTACCCCCCAACCTACTCTGGCCAGGGGTCACACCCACTACCTGAGGGTCTAGGACAGCTATGCTTGGGATGTGGGTGCTGCTCTAATAAGAACGAGCTAATAACAACCAGCTCAGTATCAGCATCACATGCTATGATTCACAAAGGAACTGCTTCATAGTTGCTAAAATAAAACCTAGACCCTAGCATAAGAATAGAGGTAGAATCATCCATTGAGAAGCGGAGGGTGGGCTTCTTTGGCACAGTTCTTATCCCCCAAGTTCACCATGCCCCCCAAGGGTCTCTTTCAAATTATTGGTGTCACCAGTGCCAAGGCCTTGGTGTTGCTGTTTCCCCTGTTAATCTTTTGGCTTACATGTGAAAACTGCATGCCCAAACCTCCTTAGCATAGCTCAGATAGCAAATGAAACAATTATATAAAACATGAATAAAGGACAGGAAACAAACAGATAAGAAATACAGAATACCACATTTCTCAACCCATTATTAACCAAGTACCAGTTTCAGGGAAGGTTAAATTGTATAAAATTATTTATCCAATATGTAGGAGTATTTGGTGCCTTCCTTCAGGACAGAAAGAGCACCCATAGTTTCATCAGAATCCTATAATTGTCTGTAATCCCTCCCAACCCCAGTGATTTTGATAATCTATTTCCTATGTTATAGTTTGTAAACCTCATCCACTAATTCCATGAGTCATACCTCTTGGGAACTAACTCAGGCATCTAAATCTGAAGGCTAGTGAGACTTAGAAAGTCACAGCAAAGGCATCTGGAAGACAAGCACACTCCTCAAGTGAAGAGTCTCAATAATGGAAGATTGCATCCATCTTTACTAACAAAGGTGGCAGCCTGTGCATATGCAGATTTCCTCAGGGGTTCTGTGTCACCTTCAGGTCTGGGCTTGCTTTCTGATCACTATTCTGACTCCTTTATTCAGGATCTGTTTAATATGCTTTGAACTTTAAAATAATATGTCCGATACTTTTAAACTTTACCTGGGCCTTTTACCTTCTGACTCTTTGGAACTTGGGGGCTCTGCCCAGCCTACTTTGAAGTTTGGGGGTGCATTTCTGGACCTATCTCAGTAGTCTTATCTCTGCTGCCCCTAATACTATATGAAACCACTCAGTCAGCAAATCCAAGCTCCTAAACTAGATCTTCATTAATATATAATTTCTAATTCTAAGCTCCTTGGCTTTCAGGTTTATAAAGTACTAAGGAAATGTTCAAAAAATAGCCATAAAAATGATTTAAAATGTGAAGGGAGAAAAAGCCTATGACAAAAGTTAAACTGATCTGAAACTCTTCATTTGGAAACATTGATAATCTCCAAATTAATGCAAAGTTATAATATGGAGGATAGGAAGTGTCTTCCAAGGAAGATACGACAAAAGGAAACTGCTAAATTGTAGACTGAGAATCCAAGTTGATCTTGGGTAGTGGTTCTTTTTTAGATACTTACAAAATCTATGAACTAAATTATGCACATAATTTTAAGGGGTTCAGAAACTCCCATAATATTAACTCCTTAGGGAGTCATGAAACTTTCTGACATAAATCTTTTAGAGTGTGATGGCTGTTAAATATGATAATCAAGGGTGACATATTTTCTTCTGTAAAATTTTTTTTTCAATTTTTACTTAGCATTTGAAATGGTTTTTTATGGAGACCTAATGTAGAGGGTCATTTTTATACATAGTAATAAGAATGTGTTTTCTTAGTAATAACATTGTAGGTGTATGAGGAGTCAAATGGAGTGTATCTACCTCATCTAGTAAATGCATATTCAGAAGAATGCAATCAAACTTCAGGCAGAACATTATTTTGGAGATCCTGTTGATTGTACTGAAACTTTACTACTAATGATATATGCAACCCAAGGCAATCCAGTCACTTCTCTAGGCCTCCATTTCCTTATCTAGAAAAAGAATATTCGAACTACATAGTTTCTTAGGTACCTTCTATTTCTGATATTCTCCTGTTAAGTGTCCACCAAAGACTCACCCTGGATTTGTAAGAAAATAAACATTACCTACATTACACATTTAGAATTCAGAGGATTAATTTCTCTTGTAAGTAATTAAGTCTTAAAGGTTGCCAATATGAGGGCTTAGTAGATTTAGGTATTAATTCAAAATACACAGATCTCTTTTTAAAAATATTTTATTGTTCTATTATAGTTGTCCCAATTTTCTCCCTTTGCCCTCCTCCTCCCCATCCAACTCCACTCCCACAGTCAGTCCCCACACAGATCTTTTGTTATCTGCACCCAAGGACATTTTTCATTGCAAGACAGAGGGAGAGACAGACAGAGAGACAGACATTGATATGAAAGAAAAACATCAATTGGTTGGCATGGGTTGCTTCCTGTACATGCCTTGACTGGGGATCAAACCCACAGCCCAGGTATGTTCCCTGATTGGGAATCTAACCCTCAGCCTTTTGGTGTGCAGGAAGACACTCCAACCATCTGAGCCACACAAGCCAAGGCCAGATTCTCTCTCTCTCTCTCTCTCCCTCTCTCTCTCTCTCTTTCTGCTCAAAAGTATAACAAAACAAAAGGCCAGAAGTAACTTTTAAACAAATTTGCACAATAAAAAAATTTGTTCTCAGGCAATAAATACTTGGATTTGCCTTCTGTTTATAATAATTGTGTGAAATACAATGCATGGAAATAGAATGAGGGTATTGATTAGTTTACAAATGTATAATAGTACAAACTTGTCAGGATAGGTTGAGACTATGCTTACATCAGCACTAACAAATTTCACAGTTGTTCAGTGACAGTGAAAACTATGATCTTTGCATCACAGGAAACAGAAAGCAGGTTTAAAACAGTGTATATTTTCTTTGTTAGTTTAAAAATCACAATCCACAGTGTGATTTTTCAGAACGTCCAAGTTCTTAATGTTCATATCTAGATGACCTCACAAATATTAGATGCCATTTAGAAACTGAATATTTTTAAAAGGTAATATTATTTTCTAAAGTGATAAACAATACCTTAGGCAAAAATTCAATTGCATTAATCTTTTGGGAATAATTTTCTTGATATAGGATTTACCTAGTCTTATGCAGCCAAAAAACTAAAGTGTTTTATATGAACAAACAAACATAAATGGCATTTATTTATTCCTTCATTCCTAAATGGAAAGGATGAGGAGGAATTTGGAAAAAGTTGCAAAAGGAAAAATATAGTAATTGGATTTTAAAAACTGCTGTGTTTTTACTTACAGGCATTTACTAAGAAAGTAGATCATCAAAAAACTTTGGTACATTTACACAATGGAATTCTATATAGCAGAAAGAAAGAAGGAACTTGTACCCTTTGCAACAACATGGATGGAACTGGAGAGTATTATGCTTAGTGAAATAAGCCAGTCAGTGAAGGACAAATATCATATGATCTCACCCATTACAGGACAATAATGGGCAAAACTAACAACAAGCAAAACAGAACCAAGTATATGAATACAAGGAATAGACCTTCAGTGGTCAGGGGGAACAGGGTTGGGGGGAGGGGGGAGGTAGAGGCAAAGAAGGGGAGCAGCTTAGACAAGAACCTAGTATAAAGGAACCATGGACATGGACAACAGGTGGGATTGACTTTAGGGGGAATGGGTGGGTGGGGAGGGGGACAGAGGGGAGCAAAAAGGGGATGGATGTAATACAACAACAATAAAATTAAAAAAAAAAAAAAGAAAGAAAGTAGATCATGAATACTAGAGAGAAATTAGATCTTTGAATTTTTTAAGCTGTCTTCTCTGTATTGAAATAAAAAACTCTATTCTTCTAAAGAATAAATGAATATAAGTCATAATTGAAGAAACAAATGCCTATAATTAATTGTTTTTTAATACTTCAGTAACACAAAACTCTAGCAACATTATCAGTTAATCTTCCAGATGCTTTCCACTTCAACTCTCTTTTAATCAGTTGGGTTAATTACATATTCAATTTCTTGTGTTCTTAACTTGCTTACATACTATGCTTCAATTATAGCCTTTCATATGATATTATTTATCTTTCTGCACAGTTCTAGAAAGCAGGGACTATGTCTTCTTCCCAATCTATATCCCATCCTTCTACAATCATTTACTGGGAAAATTAGCAGACCTAATTTTCATTCCCAAAGCACGATACAATGCATGGCACAAACTACACACACGTAAGTAAAGGTTTTATGTCAGTTTTAAAATCCACTGATTCTCCACATCTACACCACTTTCCTCAAATACATACACGGAAAACAAACAAGCAAATCTTTGGGGGCTTTGCTGGAATGCTGCCATTAAGGAAACAAGCATTTGCAATGGAACAGGAGGGTAAGAGTCAGGCTTGTTGATGTTCACCACTTTGAGCTACCCAGTAAACATTTGTCTGATAATATATTTAATTTCTTCCCAATAAGTGGTGCAAGGGCAACTGGCTACCCACATATAAAAGAATGAAGCGCCTATCTATCTCACGCACCACATACAAAACTTAATTCAAAATGGTTCAAAGATTTAAAAGTAAGCACAGAAACTATGAAAAGTTTAGAAGAAAACACAGGTAGAAATATATGTGATCTTGGATTAGATAATGATTTCTTAGGTAAGTCACCAAAAGCAAAAGCAACAAGAAGAAAAAAATCGTAAACTAGACATGACTGTCAACATGACAAACTTCTGTTCTTCTAAGAAGAGACAAGAGTTCTGGCCAAGATAGAGGTGTAGGTAGAAACGCTGCATCTTCCTCCACAACTAAGAAGGAATTACAACTACCTCAACATTATTAGCCATCAAGGACATGCATATCAAAACCATGAAATACCACTTTGTACTCATCAGGATGACTATAATAGAAAAGACAGCTAAATAGCAATTGTTGACAAGGATGTGAATACACTGGACCCAATATCCTCCAATCGTATTTCTAATCTAAACTCGTCCTACTGGTGGGAACTAAAATGGTGCTATCATTTGGAAAACAGTTTGGAAGTTTTACAAATGGCTAAAAATAGTTACTACATGATCCTGCAATTCCTCTTAGCTGCATACAAGATAAATAAAAGCATGTCTACCAAAAACATGAATGTTCATAACAGCAGTATTCATAAGTTAAAAAGTAAAAATAACTCCAATGTATATTAACTGATGAACAAATAAACAAAATGCAGTATATACATAAAATGAAGTATTACTTGGCAATAAAAGTATTTCTATGAATTGGTGCCAGCCTGTGAACCCAAAGGTCACTGGTTCAATTTCCAGCTAGGGCACAGAACCAGGCTGCAAGCCAGGTCTCCAGCCAGGTCCGTAGTTGGAGACAGGTGAAAGGCAACCATACATTGATGTTTCTCTCCCTTTCTTCCTCCCTCCCTGCCCTTCTCTCTAAAAATAATGAATAAAAAATCTTTAAAACATCAATAACTTAAAAAAAAGTACTGATATGTGTAACAACGTGAATGACTCTTGAAAACATATGCTAACTAAGAAGTCAGTCCCAAAGGTTCACATATTATATGATTCCATTTATGTGAAATATCCATAAGAAACAAATCCACAGAAACTTAAAAGTAGGTTAGTATTTGCCTGGGGTTTGGGGAGATGAGGGGGTTGAGATGTGATGGCCAAGGGATGTGGTGATTCATTTCGGGGTTATTCTAAGATTGACTATGGTGGTGGATGCATAATTCTGTGAATATACTAAAAGCCACTGAATTGTACACTTTGAGTGGATGAACTGTATGGTAAGCGAGTTATATTTCAATAAAGCTATTAAAAATGCTAACTACCTAATTCTTAAATCATTGGGCTCCATCCCAGCAAATTGGGTCAAAAGTAGAAGTTATAATTTTCTTTATTTGTATAATAATCATCTGAAGTATAATATATAAGGATGAAACTTATTTATTTGCTTTTTGTCCAACATGTTTTTGTAGTAAATGTTTGAGTGGCTGCCCATTTAAATTTCTCAGAGTTGTGAGAAATATTGTTGGCTGCCCACTGTGATTTGCTACCATTCCTCCCCAATTTCTCCAGTGCCCTACTCAGTATTTCCACGTGGTAAATTCTCAGTGCCTGTGTGTTATGTCAATGAGTTAACACTGACATAACAGTCAAGATACTGACTGTATCTGAGAATTTAAGTTGGTAACATTGTGTGCCTATGTAGGAAAAGTGCAGGTGTAAAGCAGAAAAAAAGTTTTTTTTTCTGTTTTCAACAACTCAGATAACAGTTACATAAAAAAGTAGATGTAGTCTGTCATTGGAATTTTAACTTCATGTCAACCAAGAAATACATTGTTTTTGAAACTTCTAAATATGGTTATTCTTACTTTAGATTAAAGGAAAAGAAAGCCTATCAAAAGAAAGGAATAGACTGAAAGATTTAAGTCAGGTACAACTGCAATTTTTCATACTTTGTTTTTGCCAGTCACTTTATGAAAAAATATTCAAGCACCACAGTTGAATTTAAGTCAAATGTGTTAAAGTCACTTTCAAACATTTAAAATTAGCATTAAAATAAGGGCTTCGATAAAAGCTTTTAAATACTCTAGTTTCAAGGCTAGAAAAAAAATGTACTCACACTTGCAAATTAGCATATTCAAATTTGCCTAGTAATCCTTCTGTGGCTAACCTGTACCACATCTGTCTTCCTACATGGCTGCAGCCTTTGTTTGTGGAGCCAAAACTCAAAAGACACTGGCCCTGCAAGGGAACGTGAAAATTATTCCTAACCTTGCACCTTGCTTCTAAAGTCCTATTATCAAAAAAATGCTGTGACCACTGGGTAAGCTGAAGCTTCTATCATCAGCTTGGTCTCTGATGAGTAAGATCTTTTATTTACTCATAATCATCCCATCGGAATTACTTTGAAATTTAATTAAAACAAATGTCATTGCAACAGAGACTACGGCAAAGGAATAAAAGTTCTTTTCTGAGGTTAAGAAACATACTTTTGGCCACCTCTCCTCTTTCTGTGAGACAACCACTTTGAAATAAAATAATAAATGTGAGAATCAATGTAATGTAGAAAAATGGGCATGGGGCTAATAGACCTAAATTCTAGACCCTGATTCTATCACTTTACTTCTCAGAATCCTCTCTTAAAATGACATAAATATCCAACCTACCATCAAGACTCAAATGAAGACTATATACATGCAGGTTCTCTGATGTGGTAAGCACCATGATGGTGTAACACAGAGTGATGCTTTCAAGCACACAAGTACATAAATAGTACTGTACATAAATAAACATGAGGACAGTAGAACTCCCCTTGGATATTATTCTTTGTTTCTCTGCCTCCCCCCACCCCCTTTCATGTGTCTTCTGGAGTATCACTATGGACCTTCAAGTTGGCTGGACTTTCTTCTTTGGCAAAGCCACCGGTTTCAACATCTGGTTACAAGTCACAATTCCCTTTCAGCAGCCCCCTGGAGTAGGCCAGGTTACTCACCAACACTCCATCCCTCATGATCCCTTTCAGGGCAGGGCTTCCCTACATTTTTCACATCATGCCCCCAACAAAGTGATGTCATGTGTACATCCATGACATGCTATAATAAACCAAAAAAGCTCTAGTTGCCTCAGTACCTATCTACCTGCCTGAAGGCTAAGAGTCTGAATATATCAGATTCATCTGCAATGTCTGGGAAACTGCCTAAGGCAACTTTTCACTTTCCTCATGCAGAGTGAAAGAGTACAATGATCAAGTCCAAAAGCCATAATGTTAAAAGAATGTACCAAATAAGAATAAAAACAGGCTCATGTCTATCCAGATTCAGATATAGAGTAACCTAGTAATGGCTACTGTTAGAGCTGAGGGTCTTGAGGGTGAATTCAGGGGTATGAGAAAATGCAGACATCTCTCCTAAGTATAAATTAGGACCCAGGTAAACAGGGAAAGAAAAAGGCTGCAGAGCAATTGGGTTCTTCAGATCTTTGAAATATGAGCTGATGTGGCACATTCCATTTTCAGAATCCACACACCAGTGACCAGAATCCAAAAATAGGTTTTACCTTTCAGTTGTGCCATGTGACAGTTGTCTGTCAAAATTAGGTCAAGGCTGCTCAACACAGCACTGACATTCAGTGATGATAGGGCTATTTCTGCTGTCTGTTGGATGTTTCTACTCTAAACTTGCCCTAGACAAAGAAAATAAGGCTGAAACAAAGTTATAAAATAAATTGGGCAGTGTTGCCTATAAGTCCCATTATTGGTGGCTGACAGAAAGCTGTTGCCTCTGCTCCCTTTTCAGACTCCCAAATTGCAGCTAATTCATAAACAAAGCTAAACATTATCTCCATCCTAGGTTGATTCAGAAAACTGCTGCAGTTGCCATCATTACCAAACTGAGCATTCACCCTGCAGGCTTTCTGCAAACATTGGAATCTGGAGAGTCCCTGATATCTAGAAAACTTGAGATAGCAACAGAAAGAACATGAGAGCAAACTTTTCACACAATGAAAGTTTATATTAGAGGTAGTCAGCTCAGGCTACTGTAACAAAATAACACAGACTGGGCGTTGTTTTAAATTGTGAGATATTTCTCACAACTTTGGAGACTGGGAAGCCCAAGGTCAAGGTGCCCATGGATTGGTTTCTCATGAGGGTCCTTTTCCTGGTTTGCAGGCAGCTGCCTTCTTGCTCTACCTTCACATGGAGGGCAGAGAGAGAAAGGGCAAAACCTCTGATCTCTTATAAGGGCACTAAAACCATCATGGACATTTGGTTCTTGTGACCTCATCTAATGTAATTATCTCCCAAATGTCCCCACCTCCAAATACTATCATCCTGGGGATTGGGGCTTCAACATATGAGATTTTAGGGGACATGTTCAGTACACAACAGAGGTTCTGCCCAATACTCTGGATATATTAGTATATGAGTCATGAAACTCTATCAAATCACAATAAAATGTATATATACACCATCAGAGTACTGTGTATATACATATAGGTGTATTATAGTGCATAATACATTTTAGTGGCACTTTAAATTGAAATCTAGTATATTTTCAGATACTTATAATAGTTTCTGGGGAGGTAAGCTTTATAGTCACCTGTTTTTGTTAAATTATATGTGGAATTATAAGGCACAAGATGTGTTTATTTTGATAAGTTCTGGATAGCTGGAGAACTGTGAAAGAATCAGACACCTAAATTATTAATGTTGGAGATTTCATCTTCTGCAGGTATTACCAGTTGTCTCACTTCTTCCAGTCTACTGAACATGTTCCACCTTTTGCTCAGCAGACCTTTTATCAACTCATAACCTGGGAGAATGTTGACATCACAGGGAGTGATAATTTGCTTTACGAGAATCTTCACTTCAACCAAAAGCTACAACTGTCCCATTTAGGTATCTGTGACTTGTGAAATTTCAGTCTACAGTTACAACTTTCTACTTTAACTTGCAATGTTCAATATTCAAAATTAATAATACTTTATATACAAATGTATAAAAAGACTGTCTTAACTATCATTTTATAAAGCATACAAAAGTCATTAAATGTTACTTTTCCTTTGCTACATTAAAATGCACTTTTGTGTTCATATTTGAAGTAAAAATCTCTGTGGAAGTGTGATTTTTTTCTCCTGTATTCAAGATTCATAATATGAAATGTTTACTGAATGGGGAAATTTTCAACTGGGTTTCCCACAGATAATTTTCCATGATGGAATTATCTGAGGCAGCAGATTCAGTCCACCCACACGTAACTTTGAAATACCATTTTATGAGTTTGGATAATATGCCAAGCTTTCCAACAGAAAAGCAAGCCTGGTTGAAGAGCTCATGAGGCAGAAGGGACTTACATAAAACATGAAATGACAGATACCAAGGCATAAAAACACAACTTTCCAAAATAATTAAACCAATAATTGTGTCATTGTTGCTGTTAGTCAATACTGACTGGGATGGTTAACTTTACATGTCAACTTGAATTGCCATGAGGTACCTAAATTAAACATTTCCAGGTATGTCTATGAAGATAATTCAGGTGAGATTAGTATTTGAATCACTGGACTCAGGAAAGCCGATTGTCCTCCCCGAAGTGTGTCATCACTCAATCCCTTAAGAGTCCTTTTAGAACCAAAAGTGGAGGAAGAAGGAATTCTCCCCTCCCTCCAGCCCCCTCACTGGGGAGCTGGGATGTCTCATCTCCTCTTTTCTTACCCTCAGGAAAAGGTGGTGGTGAATTATACCGTGTATTTTCCTGGATCTCCAGCTTGCAGATGGTGGATCAGGAGACTTCTATTAGTCTGTTTTTCCAGAGAATCCTGAAGAATGCATTTACTTATTGGTAACAATGAACATAATATTCAATACCGGACAGAGAGGGTAGAGATTCTGTTCTCCAAAGAAGAAAATTACTTCTCAGAAAAAATACATATTGCTTTTCTCAGCTGGTTATATATAATTCAAATTGACTCTCTCCTACACCTTATGTTACAAATAATAACAAATACATCTATAGTCGGAAATAAAAACAGAGTTGGAAGACCTGGGTTCAAATTCCAGCTCTGCTGCTTACAACATGTAGCCTTGGTAGGGCTCAGTCCCTTTTTCTATAAAAGTTAATATCTACCTCATGTAATTTATATGTATTACATATAGTTAGGCATTCACTTAAAGAGGTTTTAAAATCTTCCTTTACTATTCCATAACTTATAAACAGTTAACTCTTATCTATTTGCTCAAGTTGCTACATTATATTTGACCTTTATGACCTTCAAGGATGACTGCTTTGAAGGATAAGTGTTATGGACTGAATGTTTGTGCACCCCCCACCCCCAATGTATATAATTCATCTTCTAACTACCAATATAATGATGTTAGCAGCTGGGGGTCCTTTGGGAAGTGATTAGGTTTAGATGAGATCATGAGAGTGGTGTCCCCATCATGAGATTAGTGCCCTTATAAGAAGAAACCAGAGATATCTAGATCCATCTACATCCTTCACCTTCCCCTCCTCTTCTTTTTCTTTCTTCTTTCTCTCTTCCCCGCCTTCTCCTTCCCTCTTCCTCAGTTCTTCTCTTTCTCCACCCCCACCCATATAGCAAAAAGATGGCAACTGCAGGCCAAGAAGAGGGGTCTCTCACCAGGAACCGAATTAGCTGGCATCCAGATCATGGGAACTCATAGCCCCCAGAACTGTGAGAGATAAATGCCTGTTGTTTTAAGCCATCCAGTTTGTGGTATTCTGTTACGGCAGCCTGAGCTGAATAAAACAGCATTCACTCATCTGCATGTAAATGTTCTTGTATCAAATTCAAAGAAATAACATTTTTTTATTGCTTTGCACCTACTTTCACTTGGTAAAAAATATTAATGGCTGCTGCACTTTTTTTGAAACTGTTTTCGTATATTTTCTTCTTTTGACCCATGAAAAAACAACCTCTGAGATACACAGGATATGTGTTATTAGCCCCATTTTACAGACAAAGAAACACAGTACAGTCAGAAATTCAGAGGTCATACCAGTAATAACAAAGGTCACTTCTGATCAATCTAATTCAGTTGTTAATTTCAGAGTACTCTCAGCCAAAACAATCTCATGTGCCTGATTTTATACAAGTTCCTTTGTGAACAACACAGAAAATGACTCAGTAAGATGCTAGTTTAACTATAGGCACAATATTTTTCTCAGTATTAAAGGCTAAAACTGGAGTTTATTCGCCAAGATGTTTCATTCAAACCCCAGCACAAGACACACACATGGCCAAAGTCAGCTCTCAGGGGTGTTCTAGCATGAGTTGCTATAAACAGATTTGGACCCAGAGAATGTAGACCAAAAAAAAAAAAAAAAAAAAAAAAAAAAAAAAAAAAAAAAAAAAAAAAAAAAAAAAAAAAAAAAAAAAAAAAAAAAAAACCAGAATGAAGTGTACACAACAGCAGCTGCCACATTTTAAAATGTTGGAGCTATTTTAAAATCCTTTGCTGTGACTTACTTTCTGTGCCTGTCTTTCTTCCTGATCCCAATACACATCTTAAAGAGTTTTCAATTAGTACATGAATACAAACAGCCAGGGCAGTTGAGTATGAAACAAATTACCCCTAACTGAAATTATCCTAATATGTGTTTCCACTTCATTTCATGAAAACTTTTCTGTTCAAAAGTTTATATCCTCAAGGATGCATTATCCACAATTTTATCCAGAATGAGTTATCTATATACTGCTATTATACCTTAGAGACATATTTAAAATGTAATATACAAATTTATTGTATATATATTTGAAGAACCTCAGTGATAAAAAAATATTTGATTTTTGGAAATAGTTAACTCATCTGAATGGACCAAGTAGGTAATTCCACTTGAGGTTAAATGTGGTTGTAATAAAGAGAATGACTTCTTATAGAGCAACTACAAACTAGCTAGCTCCTCAAACACGTAATGCTCTCTTCTACCTCGGAATCTTTGAATACTTGCTCCCAATTCTTGGAATCTTTTTAGAGTATGCTCTTAGTCACTCATAAAATAGTTAAACATCATTTAAAAGAGGCCTTCCCTGAAAACCCTAATGCAAGAGTGGTCTAGCTTCATATCTACGTTTGTCTAAATCAGTGTCATGTTTTTTTCTTTAATAACAGTTATTAAAATTATTTATTACTGTTTATGCTTTAAAATTGGTTTCTTCCCTTCCTTTCAACCTATACTGTCCAATATAGTACTCATTAGTCACATGTGGCTATTGAAATTTAAATTTAAATAAATTATAATGAAGTAAAACCAAATTTGAAAAATGACCAGTCTAATTTCATCAAAATAAAGAACTCTGTTCTTTGAAAAACACTGTTAAGAAAATAAAATGACAAGCCACAGAATGGGAAAGAGCATTTGCAAAGCATGTATATGATAAAAGACTTTGAATCCAAAATATACAAATAACTCTCAAAACTCAATATTAACAAAACTAACAACCCAACTAAACTTGGGCAAAATATTTGAGTAGGTACTTCACTAACATAACATATGGATGACAAGCACATGATAAGATGTTTAGCATAATTAATCATTAGAAAAATGTAAATCAAAACCACATTGAGTTACTGCTTTATACTTTCTAGGATGGTTATAATAATAATAAAAAAAGACAGATAATAAGTGCTGGGGAGGATGTGGAGAAGCTGGACTTTTACACAGCCCATGAAAATGTAAAACCACTTTGGAAAATAATCTGACAATTTCTTATATTAAACATATAACTAAAATATGACCCAACCATTAAATACCTAAGAATTTATCTGAAATAAATGAAAGCATAATTCCATACAAAGCCTTGTACATAAATGTTCACAGAAGCTTTATTTTTGTAGGCAAAACCTGGAACTAACCAAATACTCATTAATAGGTGAATGGATAAAGAAACTGGGGTTTAGCCATGTGATCAAATACTTGTCAGCAGTAAAATGAACTGATACACACAAAAACAGAAATGAATTGCAAAGTAATTATATTGAATTAAAGAATGCAAAAAAGAATATACAGAATGATTTCATTTATATAAAAGTCTTCAGAATGCAAATTAACGTATAGTTGCCTAGGAATGGAGAGGGAACACAGGTATTAGAAATGGACATGAGGCAACTTTTGGGGGATGACAAATATGTGCAGTAACTTGACTGTGGTAATGATTTCACAGGTGTGTATACTATGTCAAAATTTATTGATTTATGTATTTTAAATTTGTACAATTAATTAACATCAATTATACCTCAGTGAAGCTGTTAGAAATTTTAAGTTCCTCAGTTGTACCTGCCACATTTCAAGTGTTCAGGAGCTACATGTAGTTAGTAGCTATCAACTTAGACATTGAAGATAAAGGGTGGTCCCATTATCACAGAAAGTTCTAGCCAACAGCAATGCTCTAGACCAGGGTTCGGCAAACTACTCCAGGGACCCACCACCTGTTTTCTAAATGAAGTTTTACTGGAACAAAGTTATGCCAACTCATTTACATATTACACCTGGCTACTTTAGTGCTACAGTGGCTGAACGGGTAGCTGCAACAGAGACCTTATGGTTTATAAACCTAAATTATTTACTACCTGGTCCTTTAAGGTTTGCTGACCCAGCTCTAAAAAATAAACTCTGCATATGAGAACTAGTACCTTTCCTGTTCATTGCTGTGCATAACCCAACTAACATTGAGTACCTAATGTATAGCACTGTCCTAGGAGCTGGGGAAACAGCCTTGAACAATACAGATAAGGTCCCTATTTTCATGGTGAGGGAATAAAAACCAGGAAATAAAAAGAAAATATCAGGCAAGGATGAATGCCAAGGTGAAAAGACAACAAAGTACAGAGGTGATTAAGGGGCAACTTCCACTTAGGTAGTTAGGACAGGCCTCTGAGAGGACCTAATGTCTGAATAGTACAAAAGAATCAATACTGCAAATACCGTGGCAGGAGCAGAGGGAATCACACCGCTAAGGCCTCAGAATAGGAAAGAATTAATGACTTCATGTTTGAAAAAGAAGGCCCATGTGCCTGGAGAATATAAGATGCAAAGGTTCAGTTCAGGTTGGAAAAGGAGAGAGGCTTAAGAAGAGTTTGAATTTTATTTTAAATATGATGAAAAACCACGACATGTTTTTAAGCAGGTGAACAACATGATGAATTTATATTTTTAGCAGCACTCTGGTGGAGTGCTGGATCAGAAAATAATTAGAATGGTATTAAGACAAATTAGGGAATTTTTGCAAAGTCAAAGAGGGTAGTGGTTTGGCTTGGACCACAGTGGCAGCAGTGGAGATGAAGTGGACAAATTCAAAATGTATTTCAAAGTAATATTTGACTGGTCTTTCTGATGGTTGTTATAGAGTGAGGAAATGAGAGAAGTTGAAAATGAATCCTAGATTTTTGGCTTGAATAACTGAGATACAGTAGTATGAATTACAGGTATGTGGGAAATTATAAAGAATAAGCATTAACATCTATTGAGGACTTATTATATGTCAATATTCACCCATTGGCACCTTTAGTTTTCCCAATGATCTTGAGAGGTAGTAATATTGTTATTTTCATTTTACAAACTGAAAACTAAAACGTAAGTTACTTAGGTCAGAAAATTAGTACCAAGACAATGGAGACTTGAGCTTAGGTCATCAGACTCTAAATTCTGCCACACTGTATAAAACTCTGTGACAACAGCTTCTAGGGATATGATCTACATTCTAGGCAATGATAGTACCACTGGGTTAACAGACTCTCAGGAAGACTAACTTGAAAGATTCTATTTTTCACTTAATTCCTATTATTTAAAAATCACCTTATTTTTACAGAGTAAAAGATACAATTGTCATCTATATACTTTTTTCTCTAGCATTATCTCTTTGATTCCTGTTTTAAAAGAAAGAAAACTGACACAAGTTACATGATTTTCTCAAGGTCTTTGAGATGGTAATAGAGCTAGAACTAAAAGCCAACTGAATTCATTCCATACAATGGTCTGGCCAATAAACGTGCCTTTAAAAATTTTGACCATTCAGTAAGAAACACATTTTACATCACTACTCAAAATACACATACATATATGAAACAGAGGAAAAGAAGTTATACAAAACAGCCTTTACCCTTACTTTTAGTAAGTACATTTATAATGTACTAATATTTTCTATTTCATTTTTAAAAATGTTGATTGTACCTGGAAATTTAAACATTGACCCAAAACCTTAATAATTAACATTAAAACCACATAAGCCACCTTTGTTTTCAGTAATATCTCACGACTAAAACTACCAAACACCCAAAAGGCAAAATGAAAGCCCTGGCTGGTGGCACAGTGGATAAGGCACCAGCCTGTAAATCCAAAAGGTTGCTGGTTCAATTCCCCAGCCAGGGCACAGAATCAGGTTGCAAGCCAGGTCTTCAGCCAGCTCTGTAGCTGAACGCAGGTGAAAGGCAACCATACATAGATGTCTCTCTCCCACTCTGCCTCTCTCCCTGCTCCTCTCTGTGAAAATAATTAATGAAGTCTTTAAAAAAAAAAAAAAAAGGTAAAATGAAACAAAAAAGATCAATCTGGTGAATATTTGGAATTCATGAAGACTGGTTCATAAGAGCATAAATGCCAATGATTCTATGAACTACACTTGGAAATATTTTATTTTTACTTTCTATTGCTAATATGGAGGTCTGAAATCAAAACAGATATGCCTACTAATGTTTAAAATAAGGAGAGACACACTTTTCTGGAAAACATATGAGTTCTTCAACCTCACCCCTATTCCAAAGGAAGTAAGCTATAGAGAGACCATATTTGCAAAATCTATTCCCTTTAAAGAAAAGGAAAAGGAAAAGACTAGATTGGCAATGTAATAACCCATTACTGTTCATAATACATAGCATCTTAAGGACAATGGCGTAAGATGCAAAGCAAGCTTTCATTTATTGAACAAGTACTACCTTATAAATGATCAAGCCACTCCAATGCTTTCTCTTTTTGCTGGTAATACTTTAGCTTAATTACTCTTAGTTAAAAAGGGAAAGGAACTGCTCAAGAATATAAATCTTTTATCTCCCCCAATTCCTTAAGTTTATAAGGATAAAAATTGCTTTAAAATCTATGCCTATTTCTGAACATTCATTTACCTTCCCAAAAGTGGTGTTATCTTAGTGTGTGTGTACACACACACACACACAATTCCTGCATCTCCGAAGGAGAAAAGCGACAAGGACAAACCGCAGTCTAAATACATCAAAGGCTGAGCAGATACTACAGCTGATACATCAAGTTCACTCCTAGATGACTATGCGACACCGTCAAGGTCCTTCGGAGCTCAAACACACTTCTGTACTCTGCTCTCCTATCTCACCTCTTTAACTGATCTCTAGCCAACCTAAGATGCTGGTGAGAAGAGTGGTGAAAGGCAGTAAGACCAGTACAATCGGGGAGAATGCTCAACCCCTTACGATTCTAATTATATAAACGCAATGCATTAAGATAGTGCTTAAGAAAAAAAAAAAAAAAAAAAAAAAAGACTTGGATGATTTCTCTAATCCAATTTGTTCCAAAGAAACTAGAAGGGTACCACCAGGACCGAGTAAAAACGACCAAATATCTGAAGGTCTTGGGGGGAGGGGAGGAGTAAGTACAGAAATACCCAATGGCTAGAAACACCCAAATCAATTCCTCAGACAGAACTGCAGAGGCCGGCCGACAGCAGCCACGTGCACTTGTTCAGGGAACCGTTCCAGCAGAGAAACCTGACCCGATCAGAATCAGCACGCCACACGGCGGCTGCGTTTATCCAACAAAACGCTACAAGTTGTGGTCCGCATCCTTCCCCTCAGCTTTGACAGAGAATGGCGCGCTGCCCCCACACCCACAGCTACCCAGACCTCCACCCCCAGCCCCGCCACGTCCGAAGGGCTAAGGGAGAGGAAAAAGAGGAAGGCCCCTGGCCTCGGCCCCTTCCACCCGGCATAGCAGCCCACCTGCCCCACCCAGCCCGGTTCTAGGCCGAACCAAACCTCCACGACCTCGCAGTGTTGAGAGCATCTCTAGCTTACCTACAAGTCTGACCACCACCTTGGAGACCTGGAGTCTTTCCGCGAACCCAGGGTTGGGCGCAAGAACCCTCCTCCAACCCCTTCCCACTCACCCAACTCAAACCAATGTCCCACTCAACCCAACGCCCCGGATGCCGCATCAAGGTGAGGGGGCTGAGCCTCTTGAGCCAGCAGCTCCTCCGCCTACCTTCTTCCTCGTGTCCCCTGGACGCCCCCAGCCCTCCTGACCTTGGGGATACTCCATCGAGAGACAGTGAGCGACAGGGGGAACCGCCTGAGGGAGACCCAGGGAACGAGTCCCTGGAGGGCCTGGGAAAGTCAGTGCCCCAACCCGGGGCCCCAAGCCCAGCAGCTTGCAGACCCCTTGGCAGATGGAGATGAGGGGGTCTGATGATCCTCTTCGAGAGTGATTAGGACTCAAGACTCATAGGGTATGGAGGTGATTTGGAAAACAACGGTGCCGCTGGGAGCGCGGATGAATAAGGTGGGAACATTCTAGAACTAATGCAGCGGGGTCCCAAACCTCTAGTCTTAAATTCCCAAAGCGTCCGGCCCCTGAGCCCTGGTGGCAGGCGCGATGGCGCGCACAGTGAGCGGATCTGCTGCTGCTGCGACTGGCGCAGGGCCCTCGCAGAGTCCTCACCTTTTTGGTGCCGGGGCCTCCCGCGATCCGAGACATTCCTGTCAGGGAGAAAGAGCGCCCCGGCTGCCCCCCTAGAGAGTCCTGCTGGGGGGACATCGCTTCCATGAAGAAGTCTTTCAAGCAAATCCCAGCCCAGATGGAGGCTACACGGTCAAAGCCGCAGGATCACGGCCGTAGGGACGAGGACGTGCGGGACCAAGGCAGCCGAGGCGCTCAGGCAGGGAGCCAGGCTCCCGGTGCTGATGGCTCGCCTCCCGTCGGGGCCATGTACTGCCGCCTGCGCTTGACACCGCGGGCTGGAGGCGACTGCAGCGGCGCCCACTCGCCTGCGCCCGCAGTTGCAGCCCCGCCTCGGGCCCGCCCCTCTGCGCTGGGCGCCCTGCGCTGAGACCCGCCCCCGGCCGCCTTCCTTCTGCTGGGAACTCCCGGCTGCTCCCTGCCTGCAGCAGCAGCAGCCGGCGTTTTTCTGTATATGTGTTAGGGCAAAGGCAACCGGCTGCCCTTCCCAGCCCGCCGCTCCGAGTGGGTCCAGCCTGAAGGAGCTCACGGTTTTGGTGTCATGAGCCAGGGCCTTTGGTGCACGGGCACGCGCCTTTCCCACCGCCCATCTCACGAGCACCAACCCCATCTCTTCCAGCGCTGAGCCTGCGGGGTACAGCGCCGCCGCAGCACAAGCATCAGCGCAGATGTGGCCAGTGCAGCCTAAGCGGAGAATTCGCAGGGATTCCAGTCTCTCTGTCAATGAACTGCAGAGCGGTACCCCCACCCTCGTCCCTAACCCCATCCTGAAAGCCACATCGCAGAGTGCTGCGGCTGTGCACATTTGAAAGACCACAGCATTTCCTGACCTCTGGTGCCATCCCGAATGCTAGCCTGGCCCCCGATCACCCTCCTTGGCTTCTGCAGCCGCTGGTCAACAGCCCCTTCACAATTTACACCAGCGGTTTCCGGTGTCTGTGCGCTGCAAAGACTGAGGCATTCCAAATGTGAACGCGTACTGAAAGGAAAATGCAGGCAGTGAGAGGACTGAAATTTGGCTTAGCTATTGAGCAGGCTACAATATGTGGAAGTGTTTATCAGATATCTGCGCCGAGAGCATAACTTCCTGTCAGCCCACATAGTGGCAAAAAATTTTAAGGCCAAGGAATAATCAGAGGGAGGGGATTTGGAGCCAACCAGGCTGAGTGTTGCCGCACTTTGCAGGACTGGTTGACTGATGTGGATGATTCGGTAGGTGGCATTCTTCCTTTGGAGTCAGGCCTACAGAAAGGACAGATTAGTAGTGAAGGACACCACTCTATGGTGCTAGGTTGTTGAAGGAGATTTGTTTGTTTTTGTGGTAAGACAAAAAAAGGATTGAGGTTCCTGCTAGGTTGGGCTGTTATCAGGATAGGTTGTAAAAGAATAGAGCTCTGGCAGGCTCTGTTCCAAGCAGGAGATGGTGTCCAAAACATACACACCCACACATTACCACCACCACCAAACCCCAGAATTGTTTATTGTGAAAGTAATGGGCAAAATATGTTCCAGCCCATTTTAAGCCTTGTCCACATCACATTGTTTAAAATAGACTTACACTGTCTTTATAAATCATGCATGAATAATATATATAATTATATAAATCATGCTAATATAGAAATTATATATAGTTTATCAGGGTAACTCTCTTTCTGCTCTGTGCAAAATGACCCATGTGCAGTGACAGGACTTTGCACCTACCATAGGGTTTATTGTGAATTTCACACTGCAGAGGGTTTTTCAGTTTCTTTCATTCCTTGTTCAAATCATACACTTATGATTCCTATCTTGAATGAACAATCTCAATTTTCCTTACTCTCATTGATCTTTTATTTCGATAACACTTATCCTTTTAATATTTTATGTAATTTATTTATTAATGTTTATGATCCATCTCTCTATATTCCAGAGGGTAGGAATCTTTGATTTGTTTTTGTTGTTATTGTTCATTGTTGTATCCCAAGTACCCAAAGGAGTGTCTGTCACGATAAATGCTGGTTAAATGAATGAATGAGATACACACACACACACACACACACATACTCTGAAACAGATACAGAAGGGCCAAGATAGAGTGGTTATTTCATTCAGAGTCCCATGTATTATCAGGTGTTTCTTTTTGTGATAAATACTTCATGTTCCAAACCAAAGTGTTATTTATACTGCACATATGGAAATCTCATTTTTACTTCTTAATTTGTAAGTGTTTTTATTTCAAACTTCATTAGTTTTGATTTGCATAGAAAAATAATCCTACCTAACCTCTGCTAAGGAGTTTTGCAGGTCTCACTTAAAGAACATTGAGTTGGCTCAGATTAGCATTATCACCAGAGTAATGTTTTAATAACACAGCTCTGATCTCATCACTCCTCTGCTTAAACCCTTCTTTGCCAACTTGTGTCTCTGGAGTAAATTTCAAATGCCATGACATGATATTCAAAGCTGCCTATAATCTGACACCTTCACCTCCACTTCTTTCTCTTATCATCTCTTTCCCCTCTTCAAATCCCACCCCATTCTTTGCCTCATTGAGTTATGTGCACTTGCAAGAACTTGCCTTGATGTCTCACAACTTTAGGATTTTGAACTTGCTCTTCCAGTAACCAAGAAAGTTTTTCTTCCAGATTTTCCAACCCCTACTGCTTTACACTTATTCATGTAGTGCATGGTGAATAGTAAATATCTAATAGATATTTGTTGAGGAAATAAGTCTCCAAGACATATCAATAATTACTTTCTGTCTTTATTTCCCTTTACCTAGCTACCTCCACACTCCAACCACACATGTAGGGTTAAGTGTATCTTCAGTTATAGTAACAGATAACATTTATTGAGTGTTTACTTCATACTAAACACTGTCTTAGGCACTTTTTACATAATACTTCACTTAAATCTTTATATTAATCCTACCTGGTAATAGTCCTTTACACTTCACTTTACATATAGGAAAGCCAAGCCACATGTTAAATAACTTGTTCAAACAGCTGGTAAGTAAGTTTGGAACATAAGAAGTGCCCTTAACCACTTGCTTATACTGCCTTTCCCGTGTATATTTTCTTTATAGTACATATTACACTATACTCTTATTATCTGTTTTGTTCTTGGTAAGCTCCTTGAAAATAAAGATTGCATTTTATTCGTCTTTACTTATTTCTGCCTGGCACACAAGTATGCTCTCAATGATAGTTTTCAGTGACTTATCTTTTTTTTTTTTTTATTGTTGTTGTATTACATCCATCCCCTTTTTGCTCCCCTCTGTCCCCCTCCCCACCCACCCATTCCCCCCAAAGTCAATCCCACCTGTTGTCCATATCCATGGTTCCTTTATACTAGATTCTTGTCTAAACTGCTCCCCTTCCTTGCCTTTGCCTCCCCCCTCCCCTCAACCCCCTTCCCCCTGACCACTAAAGGCCTATCCACTGTATTCATATATTTGGTTCTGTTTTGCTTGTTGTTAGTTTTGTTCATTATTGTCCTGTAATGGGTGAGATCATATGATATTTGTTCTTCACTGACTGGCTTATTTCACTAAGCATAAACTCTCCAGTTCTATCCATGTTGTTGCAGAGGGTACAAGTTTCTTCTTTCTTTCTGCTATATAGAATTCCATTGTGTAAATGTACCAAAGTTTTTTATCCAATCATCCAA
>PVIW01008975.1:39149-55915 GCA_004026585.1 Noctilio leporinus
GTGCTGCTATGAACATAGGTGTGCATAGGTTCTTATGAATTGGTGTTTCAGGATTCTTTGGGTATAGTCCAAGTAGTGGAATTGCTGGATCAAAAGGCAGTTCCATTTTTAGTTTTTTAAGGAAACCCCATACTGTTTTCCACAGTGGCTGCACCAGCCTACATTCCCACCAACAGTGTATGAGGGTTCCCTTTGCCTCACATCCTCACCAACACTTGTCATTTGTTGATTTGTTGATGATTGCCATTCTGACAGGTGTGAGGTGGTGTCTTATTGCGGTTTTAATTTGCATCTCTCTGATGACTAGTGATGTTGAGCATTCTTTCATATGCCTCTGGGCCCTTTGTATATCTTCCTCAGTGAGTTGTCTGTTCAGGTCCTTTGCCCATTTTTTAATTGGGCTGTCTGTCTCCCTGGTGTTGAGTCACATTAGTTCTTTATATATTTTGGAGATCAGACTCAGTGACTTATCTTTGAATGAATCAATCAAGTATTAGAAACAACCATCACCATTATGCTCTATAGTTTGAGGAAAATGCTCTGATGGGGAAAAGCAATCCTGGACTAGCCCTATTATTCTTAAGATGGTGACACCATTTTCTTGGCATTGAGCATGTTATGTTGTAAAAAGATTGATGCCATAAAACAGAAGTGATGATAGGGCAGCTAAAGGAGTGTTGACCATATCTGACAAGCAGAATGCATCCAGAATATCTTGAAACAAACTGTAAAGCAAAGTAGTAAAAATAGCAACATTTAGCACGTTGGAAAAACCAGTGGCAGACCTTTCACAGGAGTCAGCCTAAAAATGAAACCAGAATGTTTCCCAAACATTATATTGAATAATGATGAATAAATTTAACTATAAAAGAAGATGCCCATGCAACACATTCTTTCATGGTACATTTATTGTGTACCTAATATGTGACACACTATGCTAGGTGCTTAGACTACAGTCAAGAGGAACCTACAGGTATATAGTCCTTATAAGGTTCAGGATGCACACGAGAACCATTGGCAATGCTATCCAAACATTCTAGAGCAGAGATTGCAAACTCACAGCCCACAGAGTGAGTCTAAGCATGTTTTCAACATGCACTTATAAATTTTCAAACTTGTTGCAAACCTTGAACATTAGGATATTTCACATAGAAATCTGAGTTCACTTGAAAAAGTCTCTTGAAAATACGAGCTCAATTTCTCCAACACAACAATCAGTTAAAACTGAGTTGTAGCTGTGCTATTACATTTAATGCTCATGACAACCGTATCCACTATCCCTAGTGGATCTAACCACAAATAAGGTAATGGAACATGCAAGGCTGTCAAAAGCGATAGGGGAGGCCAGATAAACACAAGTGCGTATGTGTGTGTGTGTATGCATGTACTATTTTAAAGGTAAAGTTTTTCAAGAAGAGAAATGGTTTACAGTATCATATTGTAAGAGATCAAGCTCTCTCTGAGGTCACTATGAGCATTGATAAAAGAGAGCTGTTAATTATAAATATCAGATATAGTATTTTCTCTTCCCTTGGTTAGAATCTCAAAATGGGATATTTCCTCAAAGAATATAATCCCAGTTCTAAGGGTAGGAGTTAATGAGGTGGGAGACAGAGAAACTAGGAAGAGGGAGAAGGAAGATAGGGGGAGGATGTTACACACTGACACTGGATAAAGAGCGAGGGGCCAGACTATGGAGGACTTTGGATTCCATGGTAAAAATGTGGCCATTATTTTCCAGGGAAGGTGGTAAAAAAGGGAACTGGTATCTGAGTAAACTGGCATCTGAGTGCCTGCCATGTGTCATATATATTTTACATACATTATATAACCTTCACCATCCACCAGAGAGGTAAACATTATGCTCATTATAAATGTAAAGATGAGGCTCAGAGAAAGCAACTTTGAGGTCATATAATTAACAAATGATTGAGTCAGAACTTGAACCCAGATCTGATCTACTACAAAGGCCATATATTTATGATGTCAACACTGTTATTATTGACAACAGCTACCATTCATTGAGAGGGATGTGGAGATATGGGTGTGATAGTGAAACATTACTATCATTATCTTTAAAACAACCCCAGTGGCTTGCATATTTATGACTACTAGACAAAGAACTTGGTGCCAAGAGATGTAAAGCTACTTGTTAAAGATCACATGGTTACAGAATGCAAGAGCTAGAATCAAACCCAGGAGACATCAAAACCTGTGTGCTTAACCACCACACTTGGTAGAATTTTCTTCTTTCTGTTGCTTATGACTGAGAAACGTAAGTTGTGTTACATTCATGTTAAACTATGTATAATCCCAAACCCTTCTGCTTAGTCCATGGTCAGCTTGGTTGCTGGTCAGAGGCTTAGCATAATCATTTAAAAAATGTATTTTACAAAGCAATGTGATATTTTAGTAAGAGACAGCAAAAAGAAGAAATATCTGTTTCCCATCAAGGTTAGGCTTCTCTGTGAACTAGACCAAATTAATTAACTAATCATTTATTGTCTACCACATGCCTGAGCTTCGAGGGTAAGCTGTGACACTTCCGTACCCACAAATCACTTTGGGTTTCTTTTTCTTTCCTAGGCATTTCAATCGACTGCCTAGTCATATTTTTAGTTCTTTCTACATGTTATATTGCAATCTTGTCCAAAGATTTGTGGAAATTAGCCCTTTTTGATTATTCCCCCAGTTACGCTGTATCCTTATATCTGCTGCACAGTTGGCTGTTAGCGGTGTTTATATGGAAGAGTTAGGGAGCTCAGTCCATGAGTAGGTTCAGTAAATTGTGCAAGATTGCTCAGCTAATAAGTGGTGGGTCAGCATTTCATTCAGTTTTGACTCTTTAAAGTATGACACTTAAATCCTTGCCCTTAAGCTCTATTTAAATTATAAGTGAAAATTAACTGTTGAATATTAGAAACTATTAGAAACTGATACTGGTAATTAAACAAAGAAATATATCAAAAAGGGAAGCAATTATATGTAGACATTCTGAAAGAATTTTACTTTAAAGCATTTTTTTCCCCAAGGCATGTTATATGCAACATTACTAGTACCTTAAGATGTTCTTGAAAAGAAAAGGAGGGGAGGGTTCGATTGTCAAGGGTTTGATCGTCAAGGATTTTATGGGAAATACCACTAAGGACCAATGAAATGAAAAGGGATGTTGCATGCCTAACAAAATGAGCTAATGTGATAATGTATATTATAAAATGTGCATACTAAATCATTGGTAAATTCTGCAGTTAAAAAAAATAATAATAATTAAGCTTAGCTTAATCCTTGCTTTATATCTTTTTCCTGCCTCTATATAATAAGCATGTTAATATAGTCCCATAAGAACATTGCTGGGTATGCAACAAATTTTGACAGAGTAGAGACAGGAGAATGGAGCATGCTTGATTTAATCACCTCTTCATTGGCTTTTTTTCTGCACACAATGCACTCTAGTCCTTAAAATTTTTAAATAAAACTTTCTTTCATCATGGTTCCCTCTTGACTTATTAGTAATGTCCCTTGACTTTCTTTTTCTGTTAATTGCCAGCTTTCAGAGAAGAAACAAATTCATATTCACCACTGCCACTTTTTTATTGCTTTTCCTTCTTGCAAATATGAGATCTCTTCTGTGATTCCCTAGTGATCAAATCCAGTAGCTTCTACAATCATTTCAAGGATGACTTTTTGCAGCATATAACCTTCCACTCTTCTTTTGGCAGTTATGACACTTGTGATTCATTTATTCCACAAATATATATCAATTACCCAATCAATCTTAGATACTGAAGGCACAAAATGAATACTGGAAACATGGTTTCTACCTTCCTGAAATTGGATTTCATTTGCTCTTTTCTTTTTTTCATTTGCTCTGAATTCTCTAAATCACCTTCACTAGAGCCTCTTTTCCTATCCACATGTATAAAATAGGCATCTTCCAAGGTTCTATCCTTTTTCTTTTGCCTCCCAACATACATGTGCATGTTCAGATAGACACACACATGTGTTGAAGAGAAGAATCATAACCTTATATCCCACTAATGTTGAATAAGTGAATTTGTTTTTTTCCTAATATTTAATATAAGTACAGTACTTGTACTACTCTTATTTTTGTACAAAGTAAAGACTGCTCTATGATCCACATATGGAGTAGTTGAATAGGTATATGTTGATGAGGGAAAAGCTGAGCTGTATCATATATAAAGAAAATGATTCTTAAGTAGTTAACAAATAGTTACCAAGGACTTTTCAATTTCTTGCTAAGAATTAATTAGGAAGATGGCTGATTAAAACTTTATTACAAAATTTCTCTTTAAAACCATCATAGAATGAAAAAAGAAAAGATTTATTCTTACTCATGGACATTTTTATTGCTTTATATAGAGAGGAAGAGAGACAGAGAAACATCAGTATGAGGGAGAAAAATCTATTGGTTGCCTCCCATACATGCCCCAACCAAGGATTGCACATGCCTAGACCAGGAATTGAACCTGTTATGGGATGACATGCCAACCAACTAATCCACTCTGGCCAGGGTGAGAAAAAAAAAAAAAAGAAAAAGAAAAGAAAGAAAGAAAGAAAGAAAGAAAGAAAGAAAGAAAGACAGAAAGAAAGAAAGAAAGAAAAAGAAAAAGAAAAAAAATTACTGCCAACAAAGAAGGAAAGGTGTGTAACCTAAGTTTGCAGTTCTTAAGCCCAAAACATCTTGGGGGCTTTTAAAAGTAATATTTGCATTCTCCAGGGATTCTGATTTAACTGATCTGTGATGCAGCCTGAATGTCAGGATTGTTTAGCCCTCAAAGCTCCATCTAAAGTTAAAAACCACTGCAGGTGTGATGAAAGCTTCTGAAAAGTAGTAGTGCTATATTCCTTATCCCAAATCCTACAAGAGCAGACTTCTGAATTGGCCAAATATAATTCTTTCTAATATCAACTAAATCTAGAAAGAAAAAACAGATTTAAATATTCTTAATTTTTTCTTCTTCTAATAAATGATTGGTAAGAACTACCCTGCAGATAAACAGGTTATAATAAGCATGAACACTGAAGCTGCCTCTCTCTTTTATGGAAAGTAGGACTCCAGAGTTACAATTCCAGAAATTATCAAAAGCTTTTCAATACTGAAATAGTGTACTACCCTCCATCCCAACTAAAAGCAGAGAATCTTAGAATATATAATAAAATCTCAAAGAGATAGCATATATAGTAAATAATAAACTCTTAGAAGAGGCAGTAGAAAACAAACAACATGAAACAAAATGACATGGCAACTATGCAGAAATACTATAGCACAATGAAATCATGCATTGTGTGCATTTTTTAGAATTTAATGAAAACCAGCATTTAATGAACAAGAGTTCAAAAATGTGATGACAGATGAAATGATATGCCTAAAGAAATAAAAGTCCCCAATCAATATCATTTTAGAATAAATAAATAAATTAGACCCAAAAAATTAATTTGAAGATGAAAAGAGCATTCTATGTTTTTGGTAAATTTAATGCAGAACACTTAAGACCAAGACACATTCTTATCAAACTGTTAAGGTTTAGAACATGCATAGGAGATGGCAGCTGAGTAGACGAAAGCTGAGTCCACTTGCTCTTGACCCCCAACTCAGATACTTGGCTGATTTTCCAACAAATAACCTGAATGATCAATGAGATCTTAGCTAATATGAAGTTTTGAAGCAAGGAGTACAGAAGATGCTTCATGACAGGATTTAAGGAGATCCTGTAAGTTGAAGGTGAAATACCCATGTGTGGTACTTGCAGCAGTGGAGAGATTAGTTGGAAATTACAGCTTTGTGATTTCCCTTCTCAGACAGGGAGCCCCAGTACCTCACAGGAAACCTACAACCCTGTGTGGGAGTGACTTGGAAAGATATATGGAGTGAGGGAGATCCAGGCTACACACACTCAGAGAGCAGCACACTCATAGCTGCAGCGCCAAATACCAACCAGGAGAGTTGGTGGGGATACTATCTCCCCAAATGATAAAAATGATCAGGGACTGCACCTGGGTCAGGCAAAGGCAGGCTGCAGCCAGCCATGACCATGAGAAACTTTTGGCTTTTCGGAGAGGTGGTGTGAGTGGAGAACTGAACAGTGACTTAGTACTGCAGTGTGGGTGCCACAGAGAGACTTTTAAAAAGGGGAGCTAAAATGCTTCATGCACTGCTGCCCTGCCAGAAAAAGGGACAAAAGTGAAAGCACAGTTTGCTCCCACTGAATACAGCTGGGCAGGGAGATCAGAAAGTTGCACAGCAGAGGGATTTCTGGGCTCTGGACCAGTGAAGCTAGCAAGCTGGGGCTACTATGTTTAATGTGAGGGCAATGGGCTGGGAATTAGACAAGCAAGAGTTTAGCACTTGAAATTCTTTGCAGCCAGGCAGAACCCCCTTCCCTGGCAGAATTCAAACCTCTGGGGAGGGAAGGATGTACCCAGCCTCCACCTCCAGCAGGACTGAAAGCACCATGTCCAACAGGGAAGCTCTGCAGAACAAATCAGAACAAGTCAGGCCAGGCTCAAGAATCCCCTGCTAGGTGCATAGCCTCAGCAGAAAGGAAGAGAAATTCCAAAAGGGCCCATTTTGAACTTCTCTCAGGGAGACAAAATATACTGGTTCTTAGGGCTAGCAAGGCAGAGTGGTCAGAAATTGGTGCAGCAAGAAGTAGTCAGGGCCCAGCTCAGCCTCCAATTGCATGCAGAGCTGCCATCAGTCCCAAGCAGGTAAACACAAACCCTCTTAACATCAATTGGCCCCTCCCTTGAATGGATACCTAGTTCATCAAAAACTTCATTATTGGAAATAAGCTGGGACAGACCAAGACAGGTAGCATAGCAGCAGGGGAACACACCCACAATTTTCCCAGAAGACTGAACAGCACCTATCAATGGGGACCAGGGGTCCTACCCTCTCAATTACAATGGAAGCCCCCTCTATAGGTAGGTGATGGTGGTACATGTGGGACTGGACCTTGAGCTGGTAAAAAGCAAGCAAGGCAGAAGAGAGAACCGAGGAAGATCCAAAAGGAGAAGACAAAAGGCAATCACTAAACTCTGCTGAGATGAATTATAACTCATTCTTCAGCATTTACATTATATTTTCTTATAGTTTAGTAACACTTTTTCTTTTCCTTTAATTATATTCCAGTAAGTATATATCTTTGACTTTTATTTTTTATTCTTTATTTTGAAATTTTATTTTATTTCAAATCTCACATTGGACCCTTCCCTGTCCTATTCCATTTGCTTTATTCTTTTCCTACTTTTGTTTTAAAGTTTATGTTCCTACTTTCTATACCTTGTTTCTATTTCTCATCTTTATTATTTCTTTTCCCTCTATCCTCTCAAAATCATTTTTCTTTCCTTTGGTCAGCTCACATTGTTGTATCTCTTTCTTCTTATATTTCTATTTTCTTTCCACCTTTATTAATAATTGCTTGTTTGTAATGGATATTGGGGTTATTGTTATTTTTGTTCTATTTTATACCTATTTATTTGCTATTTTTTATTTCAAATTTCATAGGTTACCCTCCCCCCCATCCTACTCCATTTTGCGTTCCTTCTGCATTTGCTAATCTGAGTTTGAAATATTATTTTTCCTTTTTTGTAGCCTAGATTCTGTTCCTCATTCATATTATTTCTCCTCCCTCTATGTTCTCAAAAATATTTTTCTTTCCTGTAGACCTCTTATATATTTTCTCTTTTTTATACTGTTTTTATTCTCCTTTCCACATTTATTAATCTTTGTTCATCTGTCATTGTTATTGCTTCTGCTGTGGTGTTTCTTAAATTTTGTTCGTACTGGTCCACTATTTAAAAAAAAAAATTATTTCAAACCTCATACTATACTCTTCCTTCTTAGTCTATTTTGCCATCTCCCTTCCATTTTTATATATGTTTTAAATTTTATTTTCTCCCTTTCTTTGTCCTGTTTCTATTCCCTATTCTCATTATTTCTCCTTTCCCTACTCTCTCAAAATAATTTTTCCTTCCTTTAGTCATCTCATATTCTTTTTTACAATCTTAAAACATTCTTCATCTCTTTACACCTTTATTAATCTTTGCTCATTTGCTGTTGATATTGCTGATATGGTGGGGGCATATTTTTGCTGGAATGAGTTTGGTTTTCTGAGTAGTTTTGCTTTGGTCTGCCTCCACCTGTTTAACAGCATACAAGATATGGTGGGGTTAGTTACTCACAGTTGGCCAGCCAGAGAGGACAACCCACTAATGAATGAATAATCAATAATCAAATCTAATTACAACAAGAGAGCCCATAAACTGAATAAAGGGTATCCCTAGAGCATCCAATTCAGGGGATCAAAGAGACTGCTTGATTTGATTCCCACATTGATTCCCACAGAACTTCTACCACAGAAGGCTACCCTACAAAGTCAGGGAGTAAAAGCAGAACAATCTGATATGCAGAAACAAACAGAAAAAGTCACTAAAATGGAGAGAAAAAAAGACAACCCCTAATTAAAAGGAAAGGGGTAATCCCCAGAAAAAGAGCTTAATGAAATAAATCCAAGCAATTTATCAGACATAGAGTTCAAAGTAATAGTTTTAAGGATGTGCATGGCATTCAGTGACTACTCAAAGAACAAGTAGGAACTATATCAGCATGAAAAGGGACATAGGAATTATGAATAAAAACCAGGTGGAAATGAAGAATATAATATCTAAAATAAAGAACACACTAGAAAGAATTAAAAGCAGGCTAGATGAAGTGCTGGGCTGAATCAGTAAGTTGGAGAACATGGTAGGAAAAAAACACCCAGTCAGAGCAACAAAATGAAAAGACTAAATTAGAATGAGGATAGTTTAAGGGTGCTTCAGGACAACATGAAACATAACAACATTCACATCACAGGAATACCAGGGAGGGAAAAAAAAAAAAAAAAGGAGCAAGGGATAGAAATCTTGTTTGAAAAACAATGACAGAGACCTTCCCTAACTTGGTTGAGGGAAAAAGTACACAAATTCAGGAAGAACAGAAGGTCCCAATCAAGATGAACTCAAAATGGTTCACTCCAAGACATATCATAATTAAGACAACAAAATTTAAAGACAAAGAGATCATCTTAAAGGCAGCAAGAGAGAAACAGCTAGTAACATACAAGGGAGTTCTAATAAGGCCATCTATCAGCCGATTTCTCAACAGAAACACTATAAGCCAGAAGGGAATGGCACAAAATATTCCAATTAATATAAAGCAAAGACCTGCAATCAAGACTAATCTACCCAGAAAAACTCTTATTTTAAATGGAAGGTGAAATAAAGAACTTACAAGACAAAACAAAAGGCTAAAAGAGTACATCTCCACCAAACCAGTATCGCAAGAAATGCTAAGGAGACTGTTTAAGAAGAAGAAGAAATATATAGTGAGAGGAACAGAGGTACAAAGGGAAAAACTGCAATGAACAAGTATCAATAATAACCTTAAATGTAAGTGCATTAAAATATATAATCAAATTACAGTTTGATTGGGTAGCTGAATGGATAGGAAAACACAATCCACATATATGCTGCAAGAGTCTACCTCATAACAAAAAATCCACACAGGCTAAAATCAAAGGGATAGAAAAAAAATGTTCAAAGCAAATAGACCTGAAAAAGAAGCAATACTAATATCAGACTTAATAGACTTCAAATCAAAAGCCATAACAAGAGACAAAGAAGGTCATTACATAATACTTCAGAGAGCAGTCCAATAAGAGGATATAACACTTATAAACATAATGCACCCAACATAGAAGCACCTAAATATATAAGAAGAATCTTGTTCCTCACTGGTGGCACAGTGGATAAGGTGCCAGCCTGAGAACCCATAGGTCACTGGTTTGATTCCCAGCCAGAGCAATATGACCAGGTTGCAAGCCAGGTCTCCAGCCAGGTCCATAGCTGGAGGCAGGTGAAAGGCAATCATACATTGATGTCTCTTTCCCTCTCTGCCTCTCTCCTTTCTTCTCTCTCTGAAAAATAATAGATAAAATCTTTAAAAAAAGAAAAATCTTGGAGGACTTTAAGAAAGAGACTGACAACAATACAGTCATTGTAGGAAATCCCACTGTCAACAATAGATAGATCTTCCAAACAGACTCAATTAGGCTAATATGCCATTGAATGACACTTTAGATCAAAAGGGCTTATTTGATATTTATAGAACATTTCACTCCAAAGCAGCAAAATATACATTCTTTACAAGTGTACATGGATCATTTTCAAAGATAGGCTATATGGTAGGGCACAAAACAAGCCTTAATAAATTTAAGAAAATTGAAATCATATCAAGCACCTTTTGGAAGAATAACAGCTTGAAACTGGAAGCCAACTTCAAGAAGAAGGAATTCCTACCCTTTGCAACATCATGGGTAGAACTGAAGGTTATTATGATAAGAGAAATAAGCTAGTGAACAAAAGAAAAGTACCATATGACCTCATTTATAATTGGAATCTGATGAACAAAAAATAAAGTAATGAAAAAGTACAACCAGTGACATGGAAACAGACAGACTGAGAGCTGTAGGAGGGAAGGGATGAATGGTGAAAGGAAGGGGAAAGGATTAGCCAAAGAACATGTATGAATGACCCATGGACATGAACAACTGAGAGGGCATTGACTGTGGAAGAGAAGCATTGTCTGGGTGAAGTGGAGCAAAAAAGGAAACAAACTGGGACAACTGTAATAGAATAAACAATGAAAAAAAGGAAAAAATACTGCTAAGCTCTAGGTATCCCTATAATGCAAGTTCTATGAAGGCTAGAATTGTTTTGGTAACTGCTATTCTAGTGCCTATGGCTATGTCTGGCAAGTTGTAGGTACCCAGTAAATGTTTGTTGATGAATGAATGAATGAAGAAGAATGTTTTCATTTATTCATTCATTACAAGAAAGTTATGGTGTTTCGTCTCCCACTTATGAGGAGTTTGGAAGTCGCCATTCAATCCTGAAACAAAAAGCTGAACAGACTGAAAAATGGACAACTTTTCTTAGATCCACAAAAGATGGTAGGAAATAGGGCAAACCACCATTCCCAATATGGGAGAGTCATACAGGTGAATGAATATAGGGTGTCACAGCTGGCTAGAGTGAAGACTCATCAGCAGAAGCCACTGCAGGAACTGGTGCCAGGATAGGGAAACCTGAATTACCATTAATGAATTCTTAAAGGTTGGTTACAGAAAACTGTGAAAGTTAACTTGAGGGAAATTCAGATATAAGGAGAGGAGGTATCTCACAATATTGTGAGATTTATTTCCAGGAATTTGACCAGGTTCCCATATTAAGTATTGGAGGAAATAATATCCTCAGGTTTTCATCAGGGAGAGGGAGAAAAGAAATTTTGAAACCTCCCAGAGCACTTTTTCTTAATAAGGCCTGCTTTCAGGAGAAACTAGTTAACTAGAGCTTAATATGCTGGCATATTATCAAAGCTGAAAGGAAATACCTAACTTCAGCACACTCTAGTCACCTGACTCACCTACTTGCGGAGAAAATTTAAGAAACACTTATGGAGTCCACAGTCCAGAGGCATAGGTTCTTTAACACAATAAAACCAAATTATAGGACTGTAGTATGTTGGACCCCCCCCCCCCCGCCCACACTCCTCACCACCATATTATTAAAGGCCTACAGACAGCAGTTCCTTTTACCTGTTACATGTCTGGCTATCAAGAAAAAGTTACAAGACATCATAAAATGGATAAAACACAATGTGAAGACAAAGCAAGTATCAGATTCAAACCTGACAAAGATGTTGTAACTTAAAACAACTATGATTAATATGCTAAAGGCTCTAATGGGTAAAGTAGACATTGTGCCAGAATAGGTAGGCACTGTAAGCAGAGGGGTTGAAATCTTAAGAAGATAAAAAAGAAATACTATAGATTTAAAAAACTGTAATAAAAATGAAGAATGTCTTTGATTGACTCAGTTTATTGGACAGAGCTGAGGAAGGAATCTCCAAACTAAAGACTATATCAATATCATATTCAGAAGCCAAAAAGAAAACAAAGACTGAAAAAGAAAAACCCAGTATAGCATATTCATGTACTGTTGGACATCCATAAAAGATGTAACATACAAATAATAGGGATAACAGAATGAGAAGAGAGAAAGAACAGAAGTAGAACAATAATACTGAGAATTTCTCCAAATTAATCTAAAAAAAAAAAAAAAATAGATCCAGGAAGCTTAAACACTAAGGATAAATACCAAAGACAAACAAACAAACAAACAAACAAACAAAAAACTACGCCCAGGCATATAAAATTAAAGATAAAGAAAAAATCCTGAAAGAAGTCAGAGGGGTGAGGGAATATTCTCCTATAGAGGAATAAAAATCATTACATTAAAATTCTCAGAAATGATGTGAGCAAGAAAATTGGAGTGAAATATTAAAAGTATTGAGAGAAGACCCACCATCCTAAAAATTCTATACCTTGCAAAATTAGTCTTTAATACCAAAGGAGAATAAAGTTTTTCTCAAACAAAAATTAATGAAATCACTGCAATAGAAGTGACTTGCAAAAAATGTTAAAAGAAGTTCTTCATAGAGAAGAAAAATGATATTGTTCAGAAACTCAACTACATAAAGGAAGAGCATCAAAGAAAGAATAGGTAAAGATTAAATAAAAACACTTGTTTTTATTAATTGATTTAACATATAACAATTTGTTAGAAATAGTATTAGCAATGATGTGTTTGATTACATGATCATGAATGCTTACATATATATCTTAGGCATACATTATATATGCTTTTTTTTTTTTTTTTTGCTTATACATAAGTGAAACAACAGTGATACAAGGGATAGGAGGAAGGAATTAGAATTATTTTGTTATTACAAGTACTCAATACTACCTATGAAAGGCATAAATGTGGACTCGTTTCGGATGTAATTTGAATATTTCAAATTCTAGAGCTACCACTAAACAAAGTTTTAAAAAAGTATACCTGATATTCTAACAAAGGAGAGAAAATGCAGTCATATAAAATACTCAAAAGCATATAGGCATAAAAAGAGTGACCAAAAATAGAAACAAAGAATAAGTGTAAAAATATAAAAATAGAAAATCATAATAAATATGGTAGATGTTACCAGAATTACTCTACTCAGAAAGGCTATTATTTAGAATCAAAGGAGAGCTCCAGAGCTTCCCAGACAAGAAAACACTAATGGTGTTTATCACCACCAAACCAGTATTACAAGAATAGTAAAAGGAACTTTTAAGAAGAAGAATGAAAAAAAGAACATAAGTATGAATAATAAAATGGCAATACCTACATATCTATTAATAATCACTTTAAATGTAAATAAATGGATTAAATGCTTCAGTAAAAATCCAAGTATGGCTAATTGGATCCAAAACAAGATTCAAAAATATGCTGTTTATAAGAGACCTACTTCAGGTTCAAAGATATACACTGGTTGAAAGTAAATGGATGAAAAAATACACTTCTTGCAAATGAAAAAGAAAAGGAAAAACTTGGGGTAGCAATACTTGTATCCGACAAAATATATTTTAAAACAAAGGGTACAATAAAAGACAAAGGAAGATATTTCATAATGATAAAGAGATCAATCTAATAAGAGGACATAACTCTTATAAACATGTTTACACCCAATGTAGGGAGTACCAAAATATATAAAGTAAATATTGGTGGACATAAAGGAAGAGATCAATGGGAATACATAACTATAGGGGATTTCAATACCTCATTGATAGCAATGGATAGCTCACCCAGACAGAAAACCAATAAAGAAACAGTGGCCTTAAATGACACATGAGACCAGATGGGCTTAATAAATAGTTTTTAAGCATTTCATCCCAAAGCAGCAGAATATACATTTTTCTCAAATGCATATGGAACGTTGTCCAAGACAGACAACATGCTAAACCACAGAACAAGTCTCAATAAATTTAACAAAATTGAAATCATCATCAAGGATTTTCTCCTTCCATAATGGCATGAAATTAGATATTACTTATAAGAAAAATAACTGAAAACACACAAATACAAATGATGAGTGACTTAACAATGATATCAAGAAAAAAGTAAAAAGACACCTTGAGAAAAGTGAAAAGGAAAACACAATGACCCAAAATCTGTGGAATACAGCAAAAGCAGTTTTGGGAGGAAAATTCATGGCACTACAGGCCTGCTTTAAGAAACAAGGAAAATCTGAAATATACAATCTAACCTTATATGTAAAGGAATGAGAAAATGAACAACAAACATAACTCAAAATGAGTAGGAGGAGAGAAAAATAAATGAAATAGTCTGTAAAATGCAAAATATTAATGAAACCAAGAGCTTTTCCTTGAAAAGATGAATAAAATTGATTAACCTTGAAGTAGACTCATCAAGAGAAAATGAAAGAGGACCCAAATAAATACAGATATGAAAGAGATGTGACAAAGACATCACAGAAATGCAAAGGATTATAATAAAATATTTGAATAATTATATGCCAACAAATTGGCCAATCTGGAGAAAATGGATACATTCTTAGAAACATACAATCTTCTATGACCAAATCAAGAAGAAAGAGAAAATATGAATAGACTGCTAACTACTAATGAAATTGAATTGTAATTTAAAAAACTCCCAACAAACAAAAAGTTCTAGACCAGATGACTTTGAAGGCAAATTTTGCTAAACATTCAAATAAGAATTAATACCCATCTATTCTGGAAAAAAAAAAATCTGAAGAGGAGGGAAAACTCTTAAGCTTATTTTACCAGGTTGGCATTATTTTGATTCCAAAATCAGACAAAGACATTACAAAACAAAAACAACAACAACAACAAAAATCCAGAAAATTAGGGGCCAATATCCCTGATGAACATAGTTGTAAAATTCATCAATGAAATATTGGCAAACTGAATTCAGATATACATTTAAAAAATGATACACTGTAATCAAGTGGGATTTAATCTAGGAATGCAAGGTTTGTGCAATATCTGCAAATCAATTAATGTGATATGCCACATAAGCAAACTGAAGGATAAAAAACACATGATTATGTAAATAGGTGCAGCCAAAGCACTTGACAAAATCCAACATTTATGATAAAAACTCCCAACAAAGTGGGAATAGAGGGAATATATCTCAACATAATAAAAGCCATATATGACAAATACATAGTTCACATCATACCCAACAATAAAAAGCTAAAAAGATCAGGAAAAAGACAAGATGGACTTAAATTAATTGTTTTTGAGCATTTCATTCTAAAGCAGCAGAATATACATCCCAAACCAGCAGAAAAGTGGTGAAAGTGGTCCACTTTCTATTCTACTTTTATTTAATGTAGTATTTGAAAGCTTAGCCACAGCAAACAAATAAGAAAAATAAACAAGACATCTAAATTATGAAGAAAGAGGTAAAACTGTTGGTCAGAGGAATAGAATAGAGAGCCAAGAAATAAACCCATGCCTATGATCAATTAGTTTATGACACAGGAGGCAAGAATATACAATGGGGTAAAGATAGTCTCTTCAATAAATGGTATGTTGGGAAAGCTGGGCAGATACATGTGAAAATGAAATGAGACCATGTTTTTATACCATATACAAGGGTAAACTCAAAATGATTTGAGACTTAAATGTGAGACCTGAAAACATAAAACTCCTAAAAAAAAACAAAAAAAAAAACATAAGTAGTAAACTCTGACATGCTCTTAGTAATTTTCTTTTCTGATATATCTCCTCAAGCAAGGGAAACAGAAAAATAAACAAATGAGACTAACTCAAAGTAAAAACTTTTGCATAGCAAAAAAAACTATCAACAAAGTGAAAATACCTAGTGGGAAAAGATATTAGCCAATGATACATATGGCAATGTGTTGATATCCAAAATTTATAAAGAACTCATACAACTCAACTGAAAAACCAAATAATCCAATTAAAAGGGCAGATGACCTGAATAGATACTTCTCCAAAGAGGATGGCTAATAGACCTATAAAAAGATGCTCTACATCACTAATCATCAGAGAAATGCAAATTAAAACCTCAATGAGGTATCACCTCATGGCTGTAAGAATGACTTATCAATAAACCAACAAACAAGTGCTGGTGAGATTGTAGAGAAATAGGAACCCTTATACACTGTTTGTGGGAACACAGATGGGTATAGCCATGATGGAAAACAGCATGAAAGTTCCTCAGAAAATTAAAACTAGAACTTATGACCCTGCAATTCTACTTTTGAGTGTATATCTGAAGAAACCAAAATACCAATTTAAAAGAATATTTGCACTCCTATCTTCGTAGCCACATTATTTTCAACAATCAAGATATGGAAGCATCTTAAGTATCCATCAATAGACAATTGGATAAAAAATTGTGGTGCATATCCAGGAATGGGTTTTGAGTCACCAACAGATGGATAGATTGTGATGACCATCACAATCACCAGACCTCTCACCTCAATGGTGAGATATCTTTTGTCAGAGATAAAGTCTTTTTACCAAAGTCGCATACTGTGAATGATATGGTTTCCTGCATAAGAGAAGCATGTCAAGAAATTGATGACAATAAAAAACTCTGTACTGAGCAGAACTAAATAACGCAGAGATTCAAACTACAATTGGAAGAATCAACAGGTCCAGGAGCTGGTTCTTTGAAAAAATAAACAAAATTGACAAGCCCTTATCCAGACTCATCAAGAAAAAGAGAGAAAGGACCCAAATAAACAGAATCAGAACTGAAAGAGGGGAAATCACAACTGATACCTCAGAAATACAAAAGAT
>PVIW01008976.1:0-12964 GCA_004026585.1 Noctilio leporinus
TTCCTCTTTGGCTTTCTCTGTTTCTTCATTTTATTTGTTTCCTTATTTTTAGAGCAGACCCTTTAGCATTTCTTGCAATGCTGGTTTGGTAGAGATGTATTCTTTCAGTCTTTTTTTGTCTGGGAAGCTCCTTATTTCTCCTTCTATCTTGAATGAGAGCCTTGCTGGGTAGAGTATTCTTGGTTGCAGGCCTTTGTTTGCCATGACTTGAAATACTTTTTGCCATTCCCTTCTGGCTTGAATTGTTTCTCTTGAATAATCATTTGATAGCCTTATTGGAGCCCCTTTGTATGTTATTTGTCTTTTCTCTCTTGATGCTTTTAGGATTCTCTCTTTGTCTTTGAAATTCGCCATTTTAATAATAATGTGCCTTGGTGTTGGTCTGTTTGGATTGATCCTCATTGGGATAATCTGTGCTTCCTGTACTGGATTAATGTTTTCACTCATCATGTTAGGGAAATTTTCTATCATGACTTTTTTTAACAGGTGTTCCATTCCTTGTTTCTCTTCTCCTTCTGGTATCCCTATGATACAGATGTTGTTACGTTTCATGTTGTCCTGCAGCTCTCTTAACCCCTCTTCAGTCTTGTTCAGCCATTTTTTATTGAACAGTCTTGGAGTATTTGTCTACATTATCCTCCAACTCGCTGATCCTATCCTCTGCTTCCTCTAGCCTACTATTGATTCCTTCTACTGTATTCTTCAATTCAGGAACTGTATTCTTCATTTCCTCCTGGCACTTATTGATAGTTTCTATGTCCTTTTTCATGCTGTTGTAGTTCTCCGTAAGTTCCTTGTAACTTCCCTGGAGTTCTTTGTAGTTCTCCTGGAGTTGTTTATAGTTTTCTTTGATGTGGCTGAGCTCATTGAGCTTCTCTATCGTTCTTGTTAATTCCTTAACTGATATTTCAGGTGCCTCTGTTTCATTTGGTGGTCTTTCTGGGGATTCTTCCTTTCCTTTTGGTGATGGACTGATTCTTTTTTTCCCCATTTTCCGTGTCTGTACTTGCTTGCTCTTTATTTATTTATTTATTGTTGTTCTTTCCTTGGATTAACCTGCTTTGCTTCCTTGCCTTAGTTGAGCACCCCTCTGTGATAAATTTGTGGAGTTCAGTGTTGCTGTCTCCCATATCTTCTCCACTTGTTGTTCTTGGTGTGTCCTTTATTTGGGCTGCCTGGTTGTATTCTGGGCCTGCGGGATTTTAGCAGAAACAAAAACAAAAAAGAAAAAACAAATACAAAAACAAACAAACAAACCAAACCAAAAACAAAATACCCAACCAAACCAAACCAAACCAAAGGGGGGAAAAAGAAAACTTGCAAAAGGAAAAAAGAAATAAAAATGATCATCATAATAAGAAGAAAGGGTTTAGATGGCTGTTCACCGTTAATAATCCTTGACTGGTCCAGATGGAGCCTGGACCTGAGGGCTTTTAGCAGAGGGAAAAAAAAAGAAAGAAAGAAAAAAAAGGAGAATGTCACAAGAGAAAGAGAAATCAATATTAATAAAGAAAATGTTTAGGTTTCTGTTCACCCTTTTTGGTCTCTGTTTGGTCCAGGTGGAGCTAGGACCAGTGGGTTTTATCAGGGAGAAAAGAAAGGAGAAAGAAAGAAAAAAAAAAGGTTGGGGGGATAAAGTCACAAGACAAAGAGAAATCAATATTAATAAAGAAAGGTTTTAGCTGTGTGTTCCCCCTTTATGATTTCTGATTGGTCCAGGTGAATCCAGAACCTGTGGGCTTTACCAGGAAGAAAAGGAAAAGAAAAAATTAAAAAAAAAAAAAGAGGAAGGAAGAAAAGAATAAAGGGTTTAGGTGGCTGAGGAAGGGAGGAATGCTTAGATTGAGGACTGGGAATGCATTATAGCCACAGAGTGAATAGACTTTAATTCAAGATTAGGGGAGTGTCTTGGGTATTTAGGTGGATTGAGGTATGGGGGGGATTAAGAATATGTGAGGAGTAACTTTTGCAAAGGATATGTTGGGGCTTAATAGTTCATATTGCTCTTGGTATAATTCAGGTGCTTGAGATTGGCAGCAATCCCTTTCCTGAGGCTGCCTCTTTTTCTTGGTCAGGACTTTACAGTCTATGGTCTATATTCTAGCTGGTCTTGGCGTGTGGCAGGGCCTCTGATTGTCACAGTAGGGCTGATTCTGAGTGCCTGCCCCCAGGTAGGCTGGGCCTTCTGCAGCCTGGCTGGGTTTTAGGGCTGCTGGTGTTCTGTAGCCCACAGGGATTCCCCTCCCACTCCTGGTGGAGGTTCCTGCCCAGGACGAGCACCCAGTTCCCCTGTAGGGCAGCCTGTAACTTTGCTGGTCCCTGTGACAACTGGCCCCACCCCCGCAGTTCCGGGAGGAGGCCGGGCCTGTCAGTCAACACTGTCCGGGGTCTGCCTACACTCTCCCGCCCCTCTGGGGCAGGCACCACGCCTCCAAGCCAACCAGCTCTCCTCGGAGTCTTTTACGTGGCCTCTGTGATGAGCCCCTCCCAGGCATGGGTGGTGCATCCTTTGTGTCTGGCAATGGCGGGTCAGTTACCACCACCACTAGTTCCGGCTTGCTGGCTCACCGGCTAGCCATTTGGAGTTTCCGGGTGAGCCTGGGGACCTGTGTGGTTGAGCAGGGCTGGGCCTCCCCCCTCGCAGGGGCTTCTAGCTGCTGTTTCCCCGGTGGCCCAGCAGCTCCGTTTTTGGCACTCTCACCGCCCCGCAGGTGCACTTCCTGCTCCCTGCTCTGGCTTCCTGCAGGACTCTTCTCCTCTGCCTGTAGCCCCGCGGGGAGCCTCCTCTCCCTGTTGTGGGAGTGAGTCTCTCACACAGTCCCTCCCCTGCAAGAGTTCAATTCCGCATTCCCTATGGCGTTTGCCCTGGCTGCCAGCACTTCACTGTTGAGACTTCCAGTAGCCAGGGAGCCCGGAACTGGCCCTAGTCAAACGCGCCCCTCTGGGCAGAGCCACCCCTGCCCAGAGCTGACCTCGGCCCCCTGGCTGGTCGGTCTGGAACGCCTCACCTACTGTCCTGCTGGCCTCCTCTGCCTCTGGGCTGTGCTCCCCTGTGTCCAGATGCTGCCTCTTCCAATCCCTAGGGTCCTGAAGATGTCTCAAGCTCCCTATCCTGTCCTCTAGTTGCTTTGGTACTTGAGAACACCATCAGCACTGCTCTCTACTCTGTTGCCATCTTCTCTCTCCTCCATATAAATTTTTAAAGTATTTTTTCTATTTCTGTGAAGTCTGTCATTGTTATTTTAATTAGGATTGCATTGAATTTGTAGATTGCTTTGGGTAGTATGGACATTTGAATGATGTTAATTCTTCCCATCCATGAACATAGTATATGCTTCCATTTATTTGTATCTTCCTTGATTTCTTTCATCATTGCTCTGTAGTTTTCTGAGTACAGGCCTTTTACCTCCTTAGTTAAGTTTATTCCTAGGTTTTTTATTTTTCTTGTTGCTGTGGTAAATGGGGTTTGTTTTTTCACTTCTATTTCTGTTGTTTCATTATTGGTATACAAAAGTGCTTTTGATTTCTGGATATTGACTTTATACCCAGCTATTTTACTAAATTTGCTTATTAGGTTGAATAAGGTTTTGGTGGAGCCTATCGGGTTTTTTATGTACACTATCATATCATCTGCAAATAATGACAGTTTGACTTTCTCCTTTCCAATTTGGCTGACCTTTTATTGATATTCTGAAACCCATGATATAGAGATGATGAAGAACACTAGTATTGAAGTTGATGTGGTAAGAATTGTTTTGGATGTATGCAGCTCCAGGTCTCATGCCTGGCCAAGATCTTAGGTTGAAAAGAATTCTGTGAAACTGGATGGTGTTTTCCTGATGGGTATGCAATTTTCACATTTAAGAATATATACATCTCAGTAATTTTAGTTAACTGGGATTCAACTCTTTTAATTTTAGGAAGATAGTAGGATTGAATATAAAATGTTTATAAAAAGAAAAACCAGAGTACTAATATTCTTGTGATAAGAAAATAATCTGTGAATATTTACTGTACTGTAAATAATTGTATTAAGATAATTTAGCCTATTAGTGTAGCAGTCTTGTGATTTCAGTTTAGAGCATGCGATTAAAAAAATGATTGATGTGGTATTTTAATTATGATGTGTCTTGGTGTGGTCCTTTTTGTATTCAACTTATTTGGGGCTCTATGTGTCTGGGACTATTTCCTTCACTAGATTAGGAATCCTCTCCTCCATTATTTTTTAAATAAGTTTTTAACTCCTTACTCTTTTCTCCTCCTGACATCCCTATGATTTGAATATTGATACTTTTGGAGACTTCTCAGGGTCTTCCTAAACTCTCCTCATTTCTTCCTGAATTATTGCTTCTTCATTTTGTCTGGTTGAATGCTTATTTCTTCCTCATGTTCCAAATCATTGATTTGAAGACCAGCTTCCTTCCCTTCACTCTTGGTTTCCCATGGAATTTTCTTTATTTCTCTTAGTGCGTCCTGCATTTCTTCCCTTATGCATTTGCTACACTCAACCACTTCCTACAAAGGAGTGTCCATAAAATTATCAGCTTATGTCTCAAAAGAAACTTTCCAGGCATGAAGGGACTGGCAAGAAGTATTTGAATGATGAAAAGCAAGGACCTACAACCAAGCCCTTATTATATGATATGTTAAAGGGACTTATTTAAGAACAAGAAGAAGACCAAAACTATGGACAGTAAAATGACAACAAACTCACAAATATCAACAACTGAATATAAAAATAAAAGTAAAAACAAAAACTAAGATAACTAGAATAGGATCAGAATTATAGACATGGAGACCATATGGAAGGTTATTAGCTGAGAGTTGGGGAAGGTACAGGGATTAAGAAACATAATTGCTAGGTATAAAACAGACAGGGGGATGTTAGGAATAGTAAAGGAAGTGGAGAAGCCAAAGACCTTATAGGCATGACCCATGGACATGAACTAAGGGGTGGGATTGCTGGATTGAAGGGGATACCAAGTGGAAGGGGAAGGGGTGATAAATTGGGACAACTGTAAAAGCATAATCAATAAAATATAACTAAAAATAAATACTAAAAATGACTTGGCTATTCAGAGTCTTTTATGGTATCATATAAATTTTAAAAATGTCATTGTAATTTTGATGGGAATTGCATTAAATCTGTATATTGCTTTGAATAATATGCCCATTATAACTCTAAAGATTCCTCCAATCCATGAACACAGAATATCTTTCTATCTCTTTGTGACTCTGCAATTTCTTTAATTAATGTTTTGTAGTTTTCAGTGTATATGTCCTTTGCATTCTTTGTTAAGTTTATTTTTAGGTATTTTATTCTTTTTGTTGCAAGTGCAAAAGGAATTGTTTTATTCATTTATTTTCTCTGAAATTTCATTTCTAATATATAGAAATGCAATTATTTTTGTACAATGATTTTGTATCCTGAAAGTTGATTGTATTTTAAAAACTTTGTTTCTAATAGTATTTTATGGTGCATGCCTGAATTGTAGGCCAGGTCCCCAGTTGGAGCTGTGCAAGAGGCAACTGATCAATATATCTCTTGCACATTAATATTTCTCTCCCTCTCTTTCACCTTCCCTCTCCCTAAAAATGAATAAATAGCCCTGGCTGGTGTGGCTCAGTGGTTTGGTGCTGAGTATTTTGTGGAGTCTACAGTTTTCCATATAAAAAATCATGTTGTCTACAAAGAGTGAGAGTTTTACTTCTTTTTTTTTTAACTGGTTTGCAATGTTTTCTTTTTTAAGATTTTATTATTTTTCAGAGAGAGGGGAAGGGAAAGAAGCAGAGAGGTAGAGAAACATCAATGTATGTCTGCCTTTCACCTGCCTCCAGCCATGGATCTGGCTGGAGACCTGGTTTTCAACCTGATTATGTTGCCCTGGCTGGGAATCAAACCAGCGACCTTTGGGTTCACAGGCTGGCACCTTATCCACCGTGCCATCAGCCAGGGATGAGAGTTTTACTTCTTTATTCTCAATTTTTATTTCTTTCTCTTATCTGATTGCTCTGGCTAAAACTTCCAGTACTATGTTGAATAACAGAGGTGAGAATCTCTTGTTCCTGATCTTAGAGGAAAAGCTCTCAGTTTTTTTTTTTTTTTTTTTTTTAAACCATTGAGTATGATATTAGCTGAGGGTTTGTGATACATGGACTTTATTATGTTGACGATTTTTTTCCTGTACCTATTTCATTGAGTGTTAAACAAGAACAAAGCAGGGGCTATCGCATTCCTCAACTTCATTATATACAAAGGGACAATAATAATAAAAGTGCATGGTATTGACTTAAAAATTGATACACAGACCAGTGAACAGAATCAAGAGCCCAGAAAAAAACACAAATGTGTATAGGTAAATAATTTTTGATGAAAAAGTCAAAATCTTACAATGGAGAAAAGAAATTCTCTTCAAAAAATGATGCTGGAAAAATTGGAAAGCCACATGCAAAAGAATAAAACTAGATTGCTGTTTGTCACCATGCACAAAAATTAACTGAAAATTAAAGAAATACCTAAATTTAAGACCTAGAATAAAACATTGATACTACATTTATGCACATTGGTCTTAGGATTTTATGAATTTCACTTCAAGGGCAAGGTAAGTAAAAGTAAAAATAAATGAATAAGACTATATTAAGCCCTGACTGGTGTAGTTCAGTGGAGTGAGAGCCAGCCTGCAAACCAAAGGGTCACTGGTTCAATTCCCAGTCAGGGTACATGCCTGAATTGTAGGTTAGGTCCCCAGTTTGGGCTGTGCAAGAGGAAACTGATCAATATATCTCTTGCACATTAATATTTCTCTCCCTCTCTTTCACCTTCCCTCTCTCTAAAAATGAATAAATAGCCCTGGCTGGAGTGGCTCAGTGGTTTGGTGCTGACCTTTAAACCCTAAGGTCACTGGTTTGGTTTCCCAGTCAGGGCACATAACCAGGTTGCAGGCTAGGTCTCCAGTCAGGTTCTTAGCTAGAGGCAGGTGAAAGGCAACCATACATTGATGCTTCTCTCCCTTCTTCCTCCCTCCCTGCCCTTCTCTCTGACAATAATGAATAAAATCTTTAAAAAAAATGAATAAATAAAATCTTTCACAGAAGGCTAGATTAAGCTAAAAAGCTTCTACACAGCAAAAGATATCATCAGCAAAACAAAAAGGCAACCAGCTGAATGGAAGAAAATATTTCCAAACAACACCTATGATAAATGGTTATTGTCCAAAATATATTATCTAAAGAATTCATACAACTCAATAGCAACAAAAAATGCAATTAAAAAATAGGCAGAGGATTAGCAGAAGATGGCGACAGAGTAGAGAGCAGTGCTGATGGTGTTCTCAAGTACCAAAGCAGCTAGAGGATAAGATAGGGAGCATGAGATCTCTTCAGGACCCTAGGATTGGAGCGGTCAGCATCAGGACACAGGGGAGCACAGCCCAGAGGCAGAGGAAGCCAGCAGGACAGTAGGTGAGGCATTCCCCACCAACCGGTCTACGGGCAGAGGTTGGCTCTAGGCAGTGGCGGCTCTGCCCAGAGGGGCGCATTTGACTGAGGCAGCTCTGGGCTCCCTGGCTACTGGAAGTCTCAACAGTGAAGTGCGGGCAGTGAGGGCAAATGCCATAGGGAACACAGAATTGAACTCTTGCAGGGGAGGGACTGTGTGAGAGACTCATTCCGGCAACAGGGAGAGGATACTCCTTGTTGGGCCAGAGGCTGAGGAGAAGAGTCCTGCAGGAAGCTGGAGCAGGGGAGCAGGGAAGTGCACCAGCCAGGGCGGCGAGAGGGCTGAAAACAGTGCTGCTAGGCCACTGGGGAAACAGCAGCTAGAAGCCCCTGCGTGGGGGGAGGCCTAGCCCTGCACAACCACACAGGCCCCCAGGCTCCACGGAAACTCCAAACAGCTAGCCGGCAAGCCTGGAACAAGTAGCAGGGGCAACTGACCCGCCATTTCTGGAGACAAAGGCCGCACTGCCCACGCCTGGCAGGGGCTCCCCACAGAGTCCGCATAAAGGGCTCCGCTGAGAGCTGGTTGGCTTGGAGGAGTGGTGCCCACCCCGGAAGGGCGGGACAGTGTAGGCAGACCCCGGACAGTGTTGACAGACAGGGGCGGCCTCCTCCTGGAACTGTGGGGGTGGGGCCAGTCATCACAGGGACCAGCAAAGTTACAGGCTGCCCTGCAGGGGAACTGGGTGCTTGTCCTGGGCAGGAACCTCCACCAGGAGTGGGAGGGGGATCCCTGTGGGCTACAGAATACCGGGAGCCCTAACATCCAGCCAGGCTGTGGAAGGCCCAGCCTACCTTGGGGCGGACACTCAGAATCAGCCCTGAATGTGACAATCAGAGGCCCTGCCACACGCCAAGACCAGCTAGAATATAGACTATAGACTGTAAAGTCCTGACCAAGAAAAAGAGGCAGCCTCAGGAAAGGGATTGCTGCTAATCTCAAGCACCTGAGTTATACCGAGAGCAATAGAACTATTAATCCCCAACATGTACTTTGCAAAACTTGCTTCTCACATATTCTTAATCCCCCCCATACTTCAATCCACCTAAATACCCAAGACCCTCCTCCTACTCTCAAATTAAAGTCTACTCACTCTGTGGCTATAACGCATTCCCAGTCCTCAATCTAAGTATTCCTCCCTTCCTCAGCCACCTAAACCCTTTATTCTTTTCTTCCTTCCTCTTTTTTTTTTTTAATTTTTTTTAAAATTTTTTCTTTTCCTTTTCTTCCTGGTAAAGCCCACAGGTTCTGGCTCCACCTGGACCAATCAGAAATCATAAAGGGGGAACAGACACCTAAAATCTTTCTTTATTAATATCGATTTCTCTTTGTCTTGTGACTGTCTCCTGCTTTTTTTTTCCTTCTCTCTCTCTCTCTCTCTCTCTCTCTTTCTCTCTTTCTTTCTTTCTCCTTTCTTTTCTCCCTGATAAAACCCACTGGTCATGGCTCCACCTGGACCAAACAGAGACCATAAAGGGTGAACAGACACCTAAACCTTTTCTTTATTAATATTGATTTCTTTTTCTCTTCTAACTTTCTCCCTTTATTTCTTTCCTTTTTTTTTCCCTCTGCTAAAAGCCCTCAGGTCCAGGCTCCATCTGGACCAGTCAGGGATTATTAAGGGTGAACAGCCAACTAAACCCTTTCTTCTTATTATTATTATAATTTTTATTTCTTTTTTCCTTTTGCATTATTTTTTATAGTTTGGTTGGGTTTGGTTTTTTGTTTTTGGGGTTTTTTGTTGGTTTGTTTGTTTTTGTTTTTGTTTCTGCTAAAAGCCCACAGGCCCAGAGTACAACCAGACAGCCCAAATAAAGGACACACCAAGAACAGCAAGTGGAGAAAATCTGGGAGAGAGCAATACTGAACTCCATAAATCTCCTATCATAGAAGGGTGTTCAACTAAGGCAAGGAAGCAAAGCAGGTTAACCCAAGGAAAGAACAAAAATAAATAAATAAAAAGCAAGCAAGAACAGACACCCAAAATGGGGGAAAAAAAAATCAGTCCATCACCAAAAGGAAAGGAAGAATCCCCAGAAAGAACACAAAATGAAACAGAGGCACCTGGAATATCAGATAAGGAATTCAAAAGAATGATGATAGAGAAGCTCAGTGAGCTCAGCCACATCAAAGAAAACTGTAAACACCTCCAGGAAAACTACAAAGAACTCCAGGGAAATTACAAAGAACTCCAGGGAAGTTACAAGGAACTTACGGAGAACTACAACAGCATGAACAAGGACATGGAAACTATCAATAAGTGTCAGGAGGAAATGAAGAATACAATTTCTGAATTGAAGAATACAGTAGAAGGAATCAGCAGTAGGCTAGAGGAAGCAGAGGACCTGATCAGCGAGTTGGAGGATAATGTAGACAAATACTCCAAGACAGTACAAGGGAATAAAAAAAGGCTGAACAAGACTGAAGAGGGGTTAAGAGAGCTGCAGGACAACATGAAACATAACAACATCTGTATCATAGGGATACCAGAAGGAGAAGAGAATCAAGGAATGGAAAACCTGTTCAAAAGAGTCATGATAGAAAATTTCCCTAACATGATGAGTGAAAACATTAATCCAGTACAGGAAGCACAGATTATCCCAATGAGGATCAACCCAAACAGACCAACACCAAGGCACATTATTATTAAAATGGCTAATTTCAAAGACAAAGAGAGAATCCTAAAAGCATCAAGAGAGAAAAGACAAATAACATACAAAGGGGCTCCAATAAGGCTATCAAATGATTATTCAAGAGAAACAATTCAAGCCAGAAGGGAATGGCAAAAAGTACTTCAAGTCATGGCAAACAAAGGCCTGCAACCAAGAATACTCTACCCAGCAAGGCTCTCATTCAAGATAGGAGAAATAAGGAGCTTCCCAGACAAAATAAATAAATAAATAAAACAATACATCTCTACCAAACCAGCATTGCAAGAAATGCTAAAGGGTCTGCTCTAAAAATAAGGAAACAAATAAAATGAAGAAACAGAAAGCTAAAGAGGAATACAGACACCAAGGGAGAAAATGGCAATGAATAAGTATCAATCAATAATAAACTTAAATGTAAATGGATTAAATGCACCAATCAAAAGACATAGGGTAGCCGAATGGATAAGACGACATGACCCACATATATGCTGTCTTCAAGAGACCCACCTCAGATCAAAAGATCGACACAGATTAAGAGTGAAGGGATGGAAAAGTATGTATCAAGCAACTGGACATGAAAAAAAAGCTGGAGTAGCAATACTGATTTCAGATAAAATAGATTTTACAATGAAGGACATAAAAAGGGACAAAGATGGACATTTCATAATACTTAAGGGAACAATCCATCAAGAAGAAGTAACTCTGATAAACATATATGCACCCAACATAGGAGCTCTGAAATATATAAGAAAAATCCTGGAAGACTTTAAGAAAGACATAGACAGCATCACACTAACAGTAGGGGGTTTTAATACCCCACTATCAACAATGGACAGATCTTCCAAACAAAAAATCCCCATAGATGTTGGGGCATTGGACAACACTCTAGCGGAAATGGACCTAACGGATGTATACAGTCTTTTACCCCAAAGAAGCAAAATACACATTCTTTTCAAATGCACATGGATTATTCTCTAAGATAGACTACATGGTATGTCACAAGACAAGCCTCCACAAATACAGGAAAATGGAAATCATACAAAGTATCTTCTCAGATCACAATGGCTTGAAACTAGAAACCAATCTCAAGGGAAAAACCCAAAAACACTAACTCCTGGAGACTGAATAACATGCTTTTAAGCAATGAAGGGGTCAACAATGAGATCAAAGATGAAATCAAAAAGTTCCTGGAAACAAATGACAATGAACACACAACAGCCCAAAACCTATGGGATACAGCAAAGGCAGTTCTCAGGGAGAAATTTCTAGCAATACAGGCCTTCCAAAAAAGGTTACAAGAAGTTTATAAAAACGACCTAACCACAAAGCTGCAAGAACTAGAGGAGAAACAACAAACAAAGCCCAGAGCAAGTAGAAGGAAGTAAATCATCAAGATCACAAGCAGAACTAAATAACTCAGAGATTCAAACTACAACTCAAAGAATCAACAGGACCAGGAGCTGGTTCTTTGAAAAAAATAAAGAAAATTGACAAGCCTTTATCCAGACTCATCAAGGAAAAGAGAGAGAGGACCCAAATAAACAGAATCAGAACTGAAAGAGGGGAAATCACAACTGATACCTCAGGAATACAAAAGATTGTAAGAAATTACTACAAACAACTCTATGACAAAAAATATGACAAACTGGATGAAATGGACACATTTCTGGAATGGTATAATCTACCAAAACTGAACCCAGAAGAAGCAGAAAACCTGAATAGGCCAATAACAACTAGTGAAATTAAAGAAGTCATCCAAACTCTCCCAAAGCACAAAAGCCCTGGACCAGATGGCTACACAGGTGAATTTTACCGAACATTTCAAGAAGAACTAACTCCTATCCTCCTCAAACTATACCAAAAATTTCAGGAAGAGGGAAGACTCCCAAACTCCTTCTATGTTGTCAATATTATTCTAATCCCAAAACCAGGGCAAGATCCAAGTAAGAAAGAAAGCTATAGGCCAATATCTCTGATGAACATAGATGCTAAAATTCTCAACAAAATATTGGCCAATTGGATTCAGCAGTATATTACAAAGATCATACACCATGATCAAGTGGGCTTCATCCCAGGGATGCAAGGATGGTATAACATTCGAAAATCAATAAATGTAATACACATCAAAACAGTGAAAGACTAATACCATATGATCATATCAATAGATGCTGAAAAGGCATTTGATAAAGTGCAGCAACCATTTATGATAAAAACCCTCAACAAAATGGGAATAGAGGGAGCATACCTCAGCATCATAAAAGCCATCTATGAGAAACCTGAAGCCAACATCATACTTAACAGACAAAAACTAAAAGCTTTCCCCCTAAGATCTGGAATGAGACAGTGCTGTCCACTTTCTCCACTTCTATTCAACATTGTCTTGGAAGTTCTAGCTATAGCCATCAGAGAAGAAAAAGGAATCAAAAGTATCAAAATTGGAAAGAAGGAAGTCAAACTGTCATTTTTTCCAGATGATATGATAGTGTACATACAAAACCCGATGGGATCCACCAAAAACTTACTCGACCTAATAAGCAAATTTAGCAAAATAGCTGGGTATAAAGTCAATATCCAGAAATCAAAAGCATTTTTGTATACCAATAATGAAACAACAGAAAAAGAAGCGAAAAAACAAATCCTATTTACCATAGCAAGAAGGAAAATAAAGTACCTAGGAATAAACTTAACTAAGGTGGTAAAAGACCTGTACTCAGAAAAGTACAGAACAATGACTAAAGAAATTAAGGGAGACACAAATAAATGGAAGTATATATCATGTTCATGGATAGGAAGAATTAACATCATTCAAATGTCT
>PVIW01008976.1:13064-39059 GCA_004026585.1 Noctilio leporinus
CTGGCATAAGAATAGACATATAGATCAATGGAACAGAATAGAGAGCCCAGAAATTAACCCAGGACTCTATGGTCAACTCATATTTGACAAAGGGGGAAGGAACATCCAATGGAGTCAAAACAGTCTCTTCAACAAATGGTGTTGGGAGAACTGGACAGCAACATGCAGAAAGATAAAACTAGACCACCAACTTACACCAAACACCAAAATAAACTCAAGATGGATAAAGGATTTAAACATAAGCAGTGCCACCATAAAGGTCCTGGAGAAAAATATAGGCAGTAAACTTTCAGATATCCTACGCAAAAATATGTTTACTGATATTTCACCAAGGGCAAAGGAAATCAAAGAACGAATCAACAAATGGGACTATATCAAATTGAAAAATTTCTGTTCAGCTAAAGAAAATATCTGCAAAATTCAAAGGGAACCAACTGTATGGGAAAACGTAATTGCCAATGATACCTCAGACAAGGGTCTGATCTCCAAAATATATAAAGAACTAATGCGACTCAACACCAGGGAGACAGACAGCCCACTTAAAAAATGGGCAAAGGACCTGAACAGACAGCTCACTGAGGAAGATATACAAAGGGCCCAGAGGCATATGAAAGAATGCTCAACATCGCTAGTCATCAGTTTTAATGCAAATTAAAACTGCATTAAGATACCACCTCACACCTGTCAGAATGGCAATCATCAGCAAATCAACAAACAACAAGTGTTTGCGAGGATGCGGGGCAAAGGGAACCCTCATACACTGTTGGTGGGAATGTAGGCTGGTGCAGCCACTGTGGAAAACAGTATGGGGTTTCCTTTAAAAACTAAAAATGGAACTGTCTTTTGATCCAGCAATTCCACTACTTGGACTATACCCAAAGAATCCTGAAACACCAATTCATAAGAACCTATGCACACCTATGTTCATAGCGGCACTATTTACAATAGCCAAGTGCTGGAAACAGCCTAAGTGCCCATTAGTGGATGATTGGATCAAAAAACTTTGGTACATTTACACAATGGAATTCTATATAGCAGAAAGAAAGAAGGAACTTGTACCCTTTGCAACAACATGGATCGAGCTGGAGAGTATTATGCTTAGTGAAATAAGTCAGTCAGTGAAGGACAAATATCATATGATCTCACCCATTAGGGGACAATAATGAGCAAAACTAACAACAAGCAAAACAGAACCACATATATGAATACAAGGAATAGGCCTTCAGTGGTCAGGGGAAAAGGGGTTTTGGGAGAGGGGAGAGGGAGGCAGAGGCAAGAAAGGGGAGCAGCTTAGACAAAAACCTAGTATAAAGGAACTATGGACATGGACAATAGGTGGGATTGACTTTGTGGGGAATGGGTGGGTGGGGAGGGGGACAGAGGGGAGCAAAAAAGGGTTGGATGTAATAAAACAACAATAAAATAACAAAAAAAGAATTTATAAGGTTATATAACACTTTATTTTCAAAGGAAGCAGCACCATCTTTAAAACTACATTTGATGTATAAAATAACATAAAGGTAAGTCATCTGATATTTCAAAGAAATTAATGCATATAGTGTTCTAAAAAAAAGAAAGTGATTTGGGCGTTTCAACACTAGGCATTGTGACTGTTGGGTTTTGATTGGCAATGCCTGTGTGCAGGACAGAATTAAGGCTTGTTATCTTGCAAAATGCACTCTTTCTCCAAGGCCTCAGTGAATTACTTTCCCTATAGATGGAGGATGCTTAAAATACTATGCCCACTGTGTAGGTAAAGTTTTCTGATCACTGTGTTTCTTCAGATTATATCATGACAAGTGATATTAACTTAGTATATTCCTTTACCATGCTGATTATCTCAAAAGACTGTTTATCAAATACCCATCTTGTTAAGAAGAAAACAGCAGCCTACAGTTTTTTTTAATGCACATTTCATTACCCTTACCTTTGTATCTTGATTGCAAATGATTACATAAAATTACTCTCCTGGGAAGGAAAAAGGTAGGTATGAAAGTAATTTATTGAAGTATTATTTCCTCACCTAAAGCATCAAACAATTTGTGCGTTGGGAGTACTAAACAAGAACTTTATGAACTTTGCCTGTCTAGTAGATGTTGCTGATCATATGGCTACAAGTCATGACCATAAGTCTTCATACCTGACAACTGGCAAATACGTTCACCAAGCTTTTCCATAGACTTCTAGTCCAGGAAAGGCTTGTTGTTTGCTTCTAACGATCAGACCAAAGGGGACAACTGCGATATTCTTGCTGCATGTTTCACAAGAATGTGAAGCTAATTGTGCTTTCCTTCTGAACAGTGGGTAATTTATCCACTAGCTATAAAGGAGCCTGGATGCTTTTAAAACAAGTTATCCTTAAAATGAATGCATTTTCAGCTCTCCAACACTCTCATTTCTGAAAGAAACAACAAAATGAGCCACTCATTGAGCCTAGATTGTATTGAACCAAGTAATTTACTTCCATTTGACAATGATAAAAAGGATAGTATTAATCCACCGGGAAAATCACATTTAATTTTAAACCTCACATATTAATATATTTAAAGTAAAGCAGGTACAAAAATATGAGGAATAAACACATCTTACTTATAGCTCTACCAAAATATTATACTTTTTAAAAAGTCTTGTGACTTCTTTAATATCAGAATGTTCTGGATTTTTTTCTAATTGAGATTTATGACTAATAAGTAATTTAAAAATATAGATAATCTGTATTTTTAGTTAGCATCTTTTATAAAAGCAAAAAATGTGAAATAAAATACATGGACAATACAGGTTGTAGACCACTTTATAGAAAAGCAGAATCTTATCAGCAGGAATTATCTGTATTAGTTGTTCCCACTGTTGACCGTAAGCACACAGACAACCAGATATTTCTCCAGCAAAGCTGGTTTATTTGGGAACAACAAAAAACTACAATTAGGGTCATGTAGTCTGATGGTTAACCGGCCATGAATCCAGAGAAACAAAAGAGAAGAAACTCAGTTATAGAGGAAAAGGGAAAGTTTGAAGGGTTATTATAACAGAGTTCTGCAAGTTGGGCTCTGATCCAAACAGGGCACAACTGCTACTGCTACAGGACATCCTAACTCTAATTAACATGACATTTCTGTTTATTAATTTTTACCCTATTGTTCACTGAGTAATTGTCCAGCCATTCACTTTTTACACTCATTACACATAAGATACCATTCTATTCAAATTTCTAAAGAATATACAGATTTGCAGTTGCTGCTATGCATTGTAACTTAAAGCTTACCCTCTATTAATAAGCTCCCAAGAGAATAGCATTCTATTTTTAGACTAAAAAAATCACATCACCAAAACTGTAATGGAATGAAGACCAAGATGGCTAGTGACTTAACTGGAATAGCAACAAATGAAGGCAACTGCTTCATTGTAATCCCCAAATGACCACCAGGCTTTGATGGCCATTTAGGGTATAGGGGGAGGGGACAGGAAACAGAAGACAAAAGTGTAGTAACATGCCAAACACTTGCAAAGAAGCCCCTGGGTGTCTACTGAGATTTTACCTCTAAAATCAAGACCTAAGTGACCAGGGCATAAAATGAGCCATGGCATTAAGAGAGACTGAAGGATTCTGGGTCTTTGAGATTTAACTAGAACATAATGGAAGCTTTGGCTTGATTGTCTCAAGGGACACAGAACTTGACCATACAAGGCTACACTTGGGTAGTCATGGTTAGAAAATAAGTTGCTACTTTGAGTCTAAAAACTGCTAAATGTCTGAATTATATGAATTGAGTAAAAACCTAAAGCAAGTGGAGATAAGCCAAGCAGCCTGGCAGAATTTGGGAGAAATAAAGGTACCAGGAGTATTTTGTCTTTGAGACATGAATTTAGGACAGAGATCCTAAGATAGTGAGAGAGAGGAAGGCAGTCATCAAGTACAGGGAAGGTGGATTGCCATTGGAACATTGAAGCAAGAATCTGAAAATAAGACTTCTTTGCTTTATTTATTTATATATTTTGGGGATCCTACTTGTTCCCAGGAATAAAGCAGGATACAGTTATTAAAATAAACCTACAATAATTGTAATAAGTTTGCAGCAGGTGAATGGCAAGAATGTTTTAGAGTCCAAGGCATCTGAATTGCTTAGCTGAGGCTCCCTTAATTAGCTCTAAATTTAGATTGGGTTTGTGTTGTTCTTAGAATCTGGGTTAAAACTGTGGCATGGGTCAAAATCATCACAACGACTCTTATTGGTATAGTGTATGGAAGTTTATAAAACACTTTATATGTATATTCTCATTGATTTTCATTGCAAAGCAGGTGGTTGGGCAAGAATCATTCTTAGATTATTTATTAACTCTTGGATCATAGAGTGTTGTGACTAAATCCAACCCAGGCTACTTTATTGAAGACAAGTGCTTTTCCTAATATTCTCTTCTGCCTAGCTTTGAGAAGGAGAACAGTAGGCAGGCAGACTGGGCCCAGCAGTAACTCTAGCACAGATGAACTCATCTGGGATGTGAAAATATTAATACATAAGTGCCTGATGAGAGTGGAAGAAGAGATGTGGAATTACTGGGACCTGCAAAGACTTAGACATCATAACTTATCATTGGCCCTTCCCTGATTTAAAACAAAAGTGCCTAGATTAAAAAAAAAATCCTTACCCAAGGATATACCTTTATTGATTTGGGGGTGGGGGGTGGTGAGAGAGAGAGAGAGAGAGAGAGAGAGAGAGAGAGAGAGAGAGAGAGAGAGAGGTGAGGGGGACATTGATTGGTTGCCTCCTGTACATGCCCTGACCAGGGGCTGAAACCACAACCTTTTGTTATATAGGATGACACCAACAAACTAAGCCATCTGGCCAGGGCAAAAGTGATCGGATCTTTTAAAAAGTTCTATCTTAAACTAATTCAAAACCATTTTAATTAAAACTTGTTTTAAGGCCCTGGCTGGTAGCACAGTGGATAAGGTGCCGGCAGGTTTGATTCCCCAGCCAGGGCACATAACCAGATTGCAAACCAGGTCTCCAGTCAGGTCTGTGGCTGGAGGCAGGTGAAACGCAACCATACATTGATATCTCTCTCCCTCTCTGCCTCTCTTCCTTCCCCTCTTTCTAAAAATAATGAAATAAAATCTTAAAAAAAAAACAAAAACAAAAACTTGTTTCAAGCATCTGTCTAAAGGAGATATTTTATATCGTGAAAATGCATTCAATTAAGAAAAAAATTAACTTAGAATAAAATTATCTAAAGTGTATTACATAATTTTATTTAAAATGTCTGTATAAAAATTTAATTCATTTAATACTGAAAGAATTTAATCACATTGGTCACGATTACTAGAACTTTCATGTACTATTACACATATATTAACATTTTTAGATTTTTTCCCCAAACTATTCCCTGATACTATTTTGAAGATAATTATGACTATGTTTGAGGGTTTTAGGCTCACTGACAATCATATTTGACTAGTTTAATTGATGAATTATAGAAATTGTATTTGGTGCATAACATGTTTTTAAGCATTGATTTCTGCTTTGCCAAAACTAATTATACTGGGTGGGGAAAAAGTAGGTTTATAGTTGTAACTACTTGAAACAGAGTTTATTTTTGCATTATTGTTTATTAATTATTGTATTATTTGCCATGTAAACAACTGTAAACCTACTTTTGCCCCTCCCTGTATAATGTCTAACAATATTTAGTTACTCCTAGTGCTGGAAATGATAATAATAATTTTCATGTAATGCTCTAAATTGCTTACATTAATTCCAGCACTAGACGTCAAGTGATGATTAGTGCTAAGATTATTATGAATTTTAAAATTTACCCATTTTTCTGCTTTCCACAGTTCTTTGGGCAATTAGTTTTGCTATCAAAAAAGAAATACTTTACAAATCATTTCATATCTAACAGAAAAATGTGATTTAAAATTGATTTAGAGGTTTAATTTTAAAAGCACTTGGAAATTTTACAGGTAATTCTTGATCATTCAGAACAGCTTGGGAGAGGTGATCATAGCTATTTAATAATTCTCATTTTAATTTAATCTGTATATATCAGTCAAAAATTAGGATATAATTAATGAGTAACATTAATCTGAGAGAACAAGTAAAAGAGTTAAGTGAAGAAATGAGTATGCTATTATTTTATTAATAAACCCTTGCTTTTTATCAGTATATTTAAGAAATACTATTATTCTAAAAAATTATTAAGGCTTAAAACTTTGGAATATTATCAAAAGACTGTAAGCAGTCAAATCATGCTGGATATACTATAATCCTGAATAATTCAAAAGAAATTTCAGAGTCTTGTACTTGCTTGGATTTTTCATGATTATGAGAGTCCCAGATTGTAACAGATGCCTAAGAAATTGAAAATTAGATGTCCTCTGTCTTACATATAACTGATTCTGTTATATCCTTTGGTTGCTTTTTGAAATGAACATTTTGAGATATATTTTGGGCAAAAGGGAGATAGAGGGAACATACCTCAACATAATAAAGCCCATATATGACAAAACCACAACTAACATCATACTCAATGGGCAAAAACTACAAGTGTTTCCTTTAAGATCAGGAACAAGATAGGGATGTCTATTTTCACCACTCTTCAACACAGTAGTGGAAGTCCAAGCCACAGAAATCAGACAAAAAGAAAAATAAAAGGCATCTGAATTGGAAATGAGTAAGTAAAACTAATTATTTGCAGGTGACATGAAACTGTTTATAAAAAACCTTAAAAACTCCATAAAAAAACTACTAGACCTGATAAATGAATTCAGTAGAGTAGCAGAATACAAAATTAATATTGATAAATTGATGGCATTTTCATACACCAATAATGAACTACCAGAAAGGGAAACTAAGAAATCCCATTTACAATTTAAAAATAACAAAAACAAAAACAAAACAAGTACCTTGCAATAAACTTAACCAAGGAGGAAACAAACTTGTACTTGGAAAACTATAGGATATTGGAAAAAGAAATTGAGGAAGAACCAAATAAGTAGAAGTATATCCATGTTAATGGATTGGAAGATTTAACATAATGAAAATGTTCATGTTCTCCAAAGCAATTTATACAGTCAACACAATACCTATTAAAATGCCAATGGCATATATTTTAGAACTAGAAAAAATATTCTAAAAATTTATATTAAATCACACATACTCACAAAGAATCCTGAATAGCCTCATCAATTTTGAGAAAGAAGAATAACCCCTGGCTGGTGGCTCAGTGGATAGTCGCTGACTTGCAAATTCAAAAGACACTGGTTTGAGTCCCCATCAGGGTATATAACCAGGTTGCAAGCCAGATCTCCAGCCAGGTGATTGATGTTTCTCTCCCTTTCTCTTCCCTTCCTGCCCTTCTCTCTGGAAATAATGAATAAAACCTTAAAAAAAAAAAAAAAAAAGAAAGAAAGAAAGAAAGAAAGAAGAACAAACCTAGAGGTATTACCTGCTACCAAACTATACTATAAGACCATCATAATCAAAAGAGTATGGTACTGACATAAAAAAAGAGATATAGGTCAATGGAACAAAATAGAAAGCCCAGAAGTAAACCCATGCCTTTATGATCATTTAATATTTGACAGAGAATGTAAGAATATACAATGGGGCAAAACAGCCTATTAAATAAATGGTATTGAGAAAAATTGGACAAATACATGCAAAAAGTGAAACTAGAACACCTCCTTACACCACACACAAAAATGAATTCAGAATGGATTAAAGACTTAAATGTAAGACTTGAACCATAAAAATCCTAGAGGAAAACAGGCAGTAAAATCTTGGACATTTCTCATAGCAATATTTTTTCTGATATATTTTTTGAGGCAAGGGAAACAAAGAAAAAACACAAATGGTACTACATCAAACAAATGGTTGCACAGAAATGGAAACCATCAAAATAAAAGGACAACTCACTGAATGGGAGAACATATTCACCAATGATACATCTAATAAGAGGTTTATTTCCATAATTTATAAAGAACTATATAACTCAACACCAAGAAAACAAACAATCCAATTTCAAAAATGGGAACAGGACCTGAATAGACAGTTTTCCAAAGAGGACATACAGATGGCCAATAGTCATATGAAAAGATGCTTAGCAGCACTGATTATCTCAGAAATGTAAATTAAAACCACAATGAGATATCTCACACCTGTAATAATGGCTATTATCAATAAATTAACAGACAACATTGCTACTGAGGATGTGAAGAAAAGGGAATACTAGTTCACTGTTGGTGGGAATGCAGATTGATGCAGCCACTTTGGAAAACAGTATGGAAGTTTCTTAAAAAAAAAAAAAAAAAAATGGCATTTGTGATAGTATGGATAGAACTGGAGAGTATCATGCTTAGTGAAATAAGCCAGGCAGCAAAAGTTAAATACCATATGTTTTCACTTAATATAGGAGACTAATGAACAAACAAATAAACAAACAAGCAAAACAGAACCAGAGACACAAATACAAGGACAGCCTTTCAGTGTGCAAAGGGAGGGGAAGAAGGGAGGGGTGAGAGGGAGACAAAGAAGGGGAGCAGTTTAGTCAAGGAACTAGCATGGATGACCCATGGACATGGACAACAAGTGGGAATGACTGTGGTGGGGTTGGGGGGTGGGAATGGGAGGATGGGGGAGGGGAGAGCAGGGGTGGGGATGAGATGAATGTAATACAACAACAATAAAATTAAATTTTAAAAAATTATTGTCCATCAGTAGTTGATTAAATTAAAAACAACCATGGTACAGTCACACAATGGATTACTACTTAGCATTAAAAAAAAAAAACTGAAATCTTACTCTTTGCAACAGCATGAACAGATGTGAAGAGTACTAGGTGAAATAAGAGAAAGACAAATACCATATGATTTCACTTATGTATGGAATCTGAAGAAAAAATAAATCAACAGAACAGAAATAGGCTCAGACACATAAAACATCAGAGGGAAGGGGGTTGGAGGCTATGTGAAAAAGGCAAAGGAATTAAGAAAAGAAACACACACAGGCACAGACAACAGTGTGATGATTGCCAGAGGGAAAGGTGGAGGTGGAAGAAGTCAAATGGGAAATAAATGGTGATGAAAGGAGACTTGACTTTAGTGGTGAGTGCATGATGCAGTGTATAGATGGTGTGTTATCAAGCTGTACAATTGAATCCTGTATGGTTTTATTAACCAATGTCACCCCAATAAATTCAATAAAAATATTTTTGGATACCAGCTCACTGGTACATGTTTTCCTTTGTCTCTTGATAAGAGAACACAGATTTTAGAAATGGTATCAGTACATGATCATTCTTGTATGGATCACAATAAATAGGAGTTTGTAATATTTTAATTTAATACATTGATGAAATAACATAAGTTCTCTCCTAGAGGATATCTGTGAACAAATCTGTCCCCAAATCAGAAAACAACTTCTTTATGTGAAGAGATTTTTCCTTTATAATCAAATTCCTCTAGTAAATCGTATTTTATGAACCTGAACAGTATGCTCTGAAATGTCATCTGTTCACTGATGTGACTTTGTGGGCACCATGTTTCCCTGGTTTCTGTTGTATCATCCACACCTGGTGGGGTTTGCTGAGTAAACACTGTGTGGTATTACTGGGCACACAAGTATAGCATGTCCTACATCTGCGCTGTACTTTTGAAACTAGACATAATTGTTACAGCTTAAGGCACAAAGAAAGAGAGCTTCTTGTCTAGGGTCTTGTTGAAAGTGGTGATATAAATCTAGTCTAGAGCTGCATTCTCCTGCCCTGACTCAAAGACCACATTAAAATAAATATTTGATTTGAAATGAAATATCACAGAACAGGCACACAGGTCTGGAGCAAGATGGCTTGCCTCTATGACACCTGGGTACTTGGTGGGAGTTAGGGGTTCCCAGAAAGATTTGGAAGAATGTTTCCATGGGCTTTGGGCCTTTGGAGCTTCATTTGGTCTGAGGGGGCTTGGGTAGATGAGTGTTTGGATGTCTATAGGGAGGGCACATTGGACACTGATTTGGAGATTTATTTTGCTGCTCAAGTATAGGGAAGTGTAAGAGCACAAGAATTAGTTTCTGGGTCACAAAGAAGAATTGCAAATATTTGCTTGTATATATGCACATAACCTCAATATATTTTAAATAAACTTTATTAACTTATTTTTAGAAGGTAATGGACAATGCTATTTTGTAACTGGATTTCTAGTTCACGTGTTTAAATGTATAGCTAATTAATTCTATTAATTAATGTATTAATTATATGTAATAATTAATATGTATTAATGCCTACAGACCTATAAGCAATGATAATTTCTAACAGTTACTGGATTTTTTAGTATAATCATCTCATTGGCAAAATCCATTTGGGATATGGAAGTAACCAATTTTATCATTTTATATATACCATAAGAAAATGTCTACCTCAGAAAGAGAAAAAATCAATTATATGGCTGAACTTTTAAAATCTAATTAACTTCCAGATGTATTCATTTTATGTTTACAGAGATAGTTCAAAGAAAAATGTCCTTGCTTAGCATCAGTACTGAAATTTTCTCCTGACTATACCTAGTTTCTTTAAATACTCTTGTCATTGTTTTTTTCTCAACAGAAAAATTTTTAGGCTTGATTTATTTGCTTAAAAATTAAAATGTACTGAAGGCTTAGTATATGCCAAATGTTTTAAGCACTTTAAATGTTTTGTCTCACTTATTGTTCACACCAACATGAGGAGGAAAGTGCTATTGTTATCCCCTTTTATAGATAAGGAAACTGAGGCAAAGAGAGGCATATCACTTGCTAAATCACATAGTTCTTCACAAGCAGCCAATACTAACCCAAGGCTACAGCTATGAAGTGTTCACTTGTTAAGTCTGTGCCATGGACATTCTCTCCTATTTTGTTTAAAGCAATTCACATCACACCTAAGCTCTCAACATAATTTTTGCCTGGACTGTATTATATTTCAGTAGCTAAGGCTCATTTCTATGTTATACATAGAAAGTTCATGCAAAAATCAATCATATATGTCAGTATTTCTAGAGTCATTTTCCCCCATTCTCTTTGAACAGATATAAGACATCCCTAGGAATGTTCAGACTTCACATCTGTGTAAAGGCAACACTAACAGACCTCTAAAAGATAGTTAGGAACAGAGCCCTGGCTGGTGGCACAATGGATAAGGCACCAGCATGCAAACCCAAAGGTGTCTGGTTTGATTCCCCAGCCAGGGCACATAACCAGGTTGCAAGCCAGGTCTCCAGCCAGGTCCATAGTTGGAGGCAGGTGAAAGGCAATCATGCATTAATGTCTCTCTCCCTCTCTGCCTCTCTGCCTTACCCTCTCTCTGAAAATAATAAATAAAAATTCTTAAAAAAAAAAAAAAAGATATTTAGGAAAACCCAGGAGCACTTAGGCACCAGGGTGGTAGTTTCTTCATGAACAATAACCTGTTTTATATAAGGAAATATGTATAAAATATTTATGTCTGTCTCATTTTCAAGTGTTGTTTTTGTTTTATCACAGATTTTTTCTACAGAAAATGAGGAGAGCTGAGAAGGTAGTATTCTATTTTGATGACTATCATTTGGCATTTGCTTAACACACATCCTAGAGAGAGGCCAGGTGAGAGCTTTCTAGCTGCCTGCTGATAGGGACCAGAGGGCATCTGACTCCTAAAATCAGGTATAAAAATACACTTGCATTCTTATTAATTCTGAGGTCTCAAGTTCTAAAAAATTTGGTACATTTCTTATGTGATCTAGCAAGTCAATTTGCATGCAGGGTTTCTGCCAACTTCAAATATGAAGCTGTGCAAGACAGTGACTACAGAAGGGTAATGCCCCAACAGAATGTCATTTGGAGTTGACAGTGCATCAAGTGTGAGGTGCAGGTCAACATGATGGGGCTCAAAGTTTCCAGAGTGGTGCACACACTGCTGAGGGCCAGGGTGTAGTCATGTGGAAGGTGCATTCAGAACACTGGACAGGGAGAGAATGACCCTTCTCAGGCCTCTGATTGCATTAGAGTTTCTGTTGATGAGAGAGAGAGAGAGAGAGACAGACAGACAGACGAAAATAATTTTGTTTTGTCATAAAAAACTGCCAAGCTAAATTTTAAAAAGTTTTTCCTTTTCATTATCTTTATTTTAATTATACCACCTATTTATGCAAAGGTTTTTAATTTATTGGGATAAACTAAAGTTTAGTTAAAAAACACTTAAGTATAAAAGGTCAATTTAAAATAAAAATTTAAGTTAAAGGTACTACCAGTGATATGTAGATATGGCAAAAATTGTAAGAGTATAATACAAATAAATAACATTTGTAAACACTAATGTGAAAATATGTAAGGATTCTGGGATTTTATAGGCCTTGCTGAATCTGGATCCAGCTTTTCTTTTTTTTTGCTTTTCTTTATTTTTTAAAATTTTATTGTTGTTGTATTACATTCATCCCCTTTTTGCTCCCCTCTGTCCCCCTCCCCACCCACCCATTCCCCCCAAAGTCAATCCCACCTGTTGTCCATGTCCATGGTTCCTTTATACTAAGTTCTTGTCTAAGCTGCTCCCCTTTCTTGCCTCTGACTTCCCCCTCTCTCCAACCCCTTTCCCCCTGACCACTGAAGGCCTATTCCTTGTATTCATATACTTGGTTCTGTTTTGCTTGTTGTGAGTTTTGCTTATTATTGTCCCATAATGGGTGAGATAATATGATATTTGTCCTTCACTGACTGACTTATTTCACTAAGCATAATACTCTCCAGTTCCATCCATGTTGTTGCAAAGGGTACAAGTTCCTTCTTTCTTTCTGCTATATAGAATTCCATTGTGTAAATGTACCAAAGTTTTTTGATCCAATCATCCACTGATGGGCTCTTAGGCTGTTTCCAGCACTTGGCTATTGTAAATAGTGCCACTATGAACATAGGTGTACATAGGTTCTTATGAATTGGTGTTTCAGGATTCTTTGGGTATAGTCCAAGTAGTGGAATTGCTGGATCAAAAGGCAGTTCCATTTTTAGTTTTTTAGGGAAACCCCATGCTGTTTTCCACAGTGGCTGCACCAGCCTACATTCCCACCAACAGTGTATGAAGGTTCCCTTTGCCCCACATCCTCGCCAACACTTGTTTGTTGATTTGCTGATGATTGCCATTCTGACAGGTGTGAGGTGGTATCTTATTGCAGTTTTAATTTGCATCTCTCTGATGACTAGTGATGTTGAGCATTCTTTCATATACCTCTGGGTCCTTTGTATATCTTCCTCAGTGAGTTGTCTGTTCAGGTCCTTTGCCCATTTTTTAATTGGGCTGTCTGTCTCCCTGGGGTTGAGTCGCATTAGTTCTTTAAATATTTTGGAGATCAGACCCTTGTCTGAGGTATCATTGGCAATTATGTTTTCCCATACAGTTGGTTCCCTTTGAATTTTGCTGATATTTTCTTTAGCTGAACAGAAATTTTTCAGTTTGATATAGTCCCATTTGTTGATTCGTTCCTTTATTTCCTTTGCCCTTGGTGAAGTATCAGTAAACATATTTTTGCGTAGGATATCCAAAAGTTTACTGCCTATATTTCTCTCCAGGACCTTTATGGTGGCACTGCTTATGTTTAAATCCTTTATCAATTTGAGTTTATTTTGGTGTATGGTGTCAGTTGGTGGTCTAGTTTTATCTTTTTGCATGTTGCTGTCCAGTTCTCCCAACACCGTTTGTTGAAGAGACTGTTTTTACTCCATTTGATGTTCCTTCCCCCTTTGTCAAATATTAGTTGACCATAGAGTCCTGGGTTAATTTCTGGGCTCTCTATTCTGTTGGATCCTGCTTTTCATTAGCAGCATGACCTGAGGAGCATTACTTAAGCTTTCTAAAATACATTATTTGTAAAACAGCTACTTCTAAAGGCAGCTAGGCAATAAATGAAATAATGTATATTAAAACATTATTCTTGAAAGACAGTGGGAATGGAAGAAGTATTATTTTTGTCTTAAAGTGAAATCAAAGTCTCTTGTCTCTTCGTGTGTGTGTGTGTGTGTGTGTGTGTGTGTGTGTGTTGTATTCTATTGTATCCTACTTTTTCAACTTTCTGCCTTTTTTTTAGTAGCACATAACTATTCTTCCTTTTTAAAGATAAGCCACTTTTTTCATATTTCTGAGACAACAAAGGACCAAAGTTATTCTACCACTTGTTCATTTCACCTACTTTAAATGTCAGAGAAACTGTTTCTTCCAGTAGACAGACCCGTAGACCCCAGGCTAGCTAAGTCTGCTTTCAGGAAACGTTACCTCTCATTATGAAAATCTATTCCTAAAAATGTGGCAAGAGGGAAAACATCAAACATGCCAACTAGATCCAGAATACTTATCCAGTCTGGTTGATAAGAATTTTTATCACCTTTCCAAAGGCCTGGATTGTCATTTCCTCTCAGGCTACCTTAGAGCTTGTGGTTGTTCCATATTCAGAGTCATTGTAAAGACAGACAAGATTTGTGAGGGAAGATTCTGAGTAAAGTATGGCTGCTGGGGGGTCTGTTTATGAGGTTTAATACAGGGGAACAGGAAGTAGCAGACTTAGTCCCCAGCTGTTTGGGAGACAAAGGGTCACAAAACAGTTGGGTGAATTAGGAAGCCTCTTTGCTGCTTGAATACTGCCTGGATAAAACCTCTGTGACAATCCAGGGAAAAGAGCAATGTTTTTGTTTTTTTTTCTAATTCACTTCTAGAATTTGGGTAATAAATTAAAAAAGTTAGCTTTGTTTAGACACTCTCTTTCTCATTGTAATGTGAAGCTATGACTAAAATTGAAAAAATGAAGCTACTTTTCCTTTCTTTCAGTTTCTGATTTAATGAAATGTTTTCCTATCATTTCCCATTCCTCTGTCACAGATTATTAGATTCAGTGCAGCGTGAGCAGGTATGACATTAGTTCCAACAGAAGTATTGTTAATTACTTTCTCAGCTTGCTTGAGTACACTGATATTTATCAAATGAAGAGAGTCTTTTACTTATTCATTTCTTTTTATTTTGAGGAGCTTTTACAGTTTACCATGCTCATATTTTAAAAAGTAACTAGAAAAATAATTGATAAAGTATTACACTGGGTAATGAATCAACTATATTTGAAGCATTAAAAAAATCCAAAACTAAAAACATTGCTAGTAGTTTGGCAGATAAAGTGCTTAGGACACTAAGTCTAATGATCTCTGGCAAAGGCAATCAGAGGTCAGTGTCTATAATTAAGTAACCCTTCCCTGAAAACGGTATTAATCTACCCAGTAAATATAATGTGTAATTTTAATATACTGTAACACTTTAGAGCCATTAATTGCCTAATACAGCTGAGAAACAGATTTTATAGTGCCTTTTAGAACATGGCTGTGCCCAACATTTTAGATTCAGAATAAAGAAAATGTATAACTAAAGGTTCCAGAGTTTTTATAGATTCAGTTTTATATAAAATAGGAAACAAGACTAACGCAGATCTGGAAGCATAAAATGATGATAATTTTAAAAAAGATTTATTATTTTTAGAGAGAGAGGAAGGGAGAGATGTAGAGAGAGAGAGATATCAATGTATGGTTGCCTTTCACCTGCCTCCAGCTACGGACCTAGCTGGAGACCTGGCTTGCAACCTGGTTATGTGCCCTGGCTGGGAATTGAACCAGTGACCCTTGGGCTTGCAGGCTGGTGCCCCATCCACTGTGCCACCAGCCAGGGCAAAATGATGATAATTTAAAAATAAATTTAGGATTTATATAATGTTTGGGCCAGAATATTTAAAGATTATATCAATATTGTGTTAGGGACCCAACATGACTTAATAGAATGAAGGAAATGATATCTATGAACATTCTTTGAATATAAAGACAAATAGGAAAGGTCTAAGACACTGATTTTCATCTGGTTAAACTAATGTGGGGAACATGCTCACCTGACCTCTGTGTCTGGAGTTTTCACTGACATGCAATTTGTCCATTTAAAAACAGTAGATAGTGGAAAGCATCAGAGAATTAATTGAATATGTACATTACAAGCCTCTGAACAGAAATGTAGCCTTGTAAACCAGTAAGGAAACATAGACGAAATGTGGTTAAAATTTCATGACTCCAAATGATATTTTCATGGTTACAGTGCTATTTTTAAAAAATTCTCTTTTACCTAATGCAATTTGTAGAGTCTTTACATTTCCCCATAAACTGGAGGTAATTCTAGTTAAAATGATCTCTTTAAAGCCAAATGAAGTAAATCTATATCTACTAGGCAATCGGTAAATTATTTCTCACAAATGGCTGATAGAAAAATGGAAACATTTACAAAAATGTGTAATAAGTTTTGCTAAGCACACCCAAAAGCATGTGTGTCACATATTTCAGAATTATTTTCTTGTGGAAATAAAACTCTTTCTTTTGGTTCTCTGGTGCTTTACATTATTTGCTCAAATCAGTTTTACCTCTTAAAATATCATGCTAATGCTAGCATTAAAAAAATATCACATATTGTTTTAATAGTAGTTACTAGAGGTTAACATAATTTACCTTGTACTTACGGTCTTTAAAAATTGTATTGAATTTATTGGGGTAACTGATTAATAAAACAATACAGGTTTCAAATGTCCAGTTCTTTAATACAGCATCTAAATGAGGTCAGTCCAAAAGTATCAAGCCAATGTCAATATAATTAAAATGGTTTGTGCAACTCATACTTTTGGGACAGACCTTGTATACATTGTATTGTGTGTACAATACCCCAAGTTAAATTAAATCTCTTTCCATCACCATTTATCCTCCCTTTATATTTATACCTCCCTCTCCCTCTTTTCTCTCTGGTCATCAGCATACTGTTGTCTATGTGTATGAATTTTAAAAAAATATTATTATCTACCTTAATAGTCTATTTAAAATATCTACGATACCATTTTCTTCAGTGAATTCTAAATAGACCTTTTAATTGGAAAACTCAAATTTAAGTAATAAACAAGGGTGTTTAACAATAAATAATCAACTAACAATGAAGTTAATATCCAGTCATGTTAGTTTAATGAAATTTGTTCAGACTGTAGACTAGGTTTTAGAATGTAAGTCTCTAACTAAAACATAAGCTTCCATCTGAGGATGAAGCATCCTTAACTCCAACATAGGATTTTTCTTTCTTATTCACCACCTTTTACTACTGCTTAGAATGATGCCTGAGCATAATAATCATTTAATAAGTATTTTTTGGCTGCCTGAATAAAAATGGCATGCAGGAGAAAACACATATCTAGGTTAAATTGTTTCTGTTGCAACAAACTCTTTAATATCACTAGTATCCTCTACCAATAGATTTGCCCTTTGCAATTTGGAAATAATTTACAAGAAGAGAAAGATGCTTTTGCCTCTCAGAATCTGAGAAAAATTTATTGAGTTAATGGCTGGACAACATCAGAACTAGGGTTGGGGTTTGTCCACCTGCATAAAAATAGGCATTCTAAACAAACCATATGTGTAGGCTATGTTAAATATCTTACCTAGCATCTTCCTCATCCTTAAGGGAACAATGGCAGTTACCTCCTGGGAAGCCAGAATATGACATCTCTACCTCATAGAATTTACAATAAAATGTGCATGTGTTTGGTCAGTTGGGTAGGAATCCCTCCCCATCAATAATCTGGTTTCAGGGTTCAGATCAATGTGAGAGGATCAATGTGAGAGGATCAATGTTCCAGTGGTGACAGTTGGGGGTAAAGACTGAGTGAGATTCAAACACTAAAACACAAAAAGCTAGATTTTGGTAAGTCTGATTATATATGGTGAAGTAAATGATAGATCCTTCTCTCTAAATGGGATAATTATGATTCATCTTTTATATCTTCTTGACCAGTTCATTTTTTCCTTTACCATGAAAGCTGCTCCAAACCTGAAATTGCTGTGTTTCTCAGAGGTTTCAAATGGTTCTGATAGCCTACAAATCCCCATGCTTCAAATCAATGGAGGTGATCTAAGAACATTATGTTGAGGTGTGAGATAACATTGCTAATGGAATATGCTGCAATTTTAAAACAATGAACTTCAAAGGACATGTATAGTGTAACCAAATCATTTAATTTTCTTACTTTACAAGTTATTAAAATTTTCTACAACTGGCATGACTAAATTTTGTTACTCAAGGGGAGAGATTAAGTTTGCCACTCACATAAATTTATAGCAGAGATTTTATAAACATGATCTTATTTAATTCTCTAATAATAACCTGCAAAAACTTCCTTTAACAGGTGTGGAACTGAGAATCTAAAACTCAGTGATTTGCCTTATGGTCCTATAGCTATTAAAGAACTTGTTCACCTGAATCTAAAACCCAAATAACTCAAATAAACTTCCATCTTCACTTTTTAAAGTATATTTTATTAATTTTGCTTTCACAATTATCTCAATTTTTTCTTTTGCTCCCCTCCACCTGGTATCCCCCTTCCTTCCAGCAAATACCCTCACCCCCTTAGTTCATGTCCATGGGTCATGCATGTAAGTTCTTTGGCTTCTACATTTCCTATATTACTCTTAATATCCCCCTGTCTATTTTCTACCTACCATTTCTCCTATTCTTCCCTTTCTCCCTTCCAGCTGATAGCCCTCCAAATGATCTCCATATCCATGATTCTGTTCCTGTCCTAGTTGTTTTGTGTTTGTTTTTATTTTTAGATTCAGTTATTGATGGTTGTATTTGTTGTCATTTTAATGTTCATGGTTTTGATCTTCTTTTTCTTAAATAAGTGCCTTTAACATTGTATATAATAAGGGATGGTGATAATGAACTTTAGTTTTACCTGTCTGGGAAGCATTTTATCTGTCCTTCCATTCTAAATGATAGTTTTGATAGATAGAGTAATCTAGGTTGTAGATCTTTACTTTTTATCACTCTGAATACTTCTCGCCAGTCCCTTCTTGCCTGCAAATGTTCTTTTGATAAATCATCTGATAGTCTTATGGGAACTCTTTTGTAGGTAACTCTCTTCTCTTGCTGCCTTTAAGATTCTCTCTTTATCTTTAAACTTTGACATTTTAATTATGAAGTATTTTGGCATGGTCCTCTTTGGACCCAACTTGTTTGGGACTCTCTGTGCTTCCCGGATTGTATGTCTATTTCCTTCACCAAATTAAGGAACTTTTCCTCCATTATTTTTCCCCCAATAAGTTTTCTATCTTTGTTGTTGCTCTTCTCCTTATAACATCCCTGTGATTCATATGTTGACACTTTTGGAGATATTCCAGAGTCTTCTTAAACTCTCCTCATTGGTTTGAATTCTTTGTTTTTTTCATTTCGTTCTTGCTGCCTGTTTATTTCTTCTTTATGGTTCAAGTTGTTGATTTGAATCCCAGGTTCCTTCCCTGTTGGTTTCTTGTGGATTTTTCTTTATTTCACTTAGTGTAGTCTTTATTTCTTCCCTTATGCTTTTGCCATATTCAATGAGACTTCTGAACATTCTGATAACCAGTGTTTTGAACTCTGTATCTGATAGTTTGGTTAGTTTCATTTTGCTTGGCTCTTTTCCAGTCTCCTTGTGTTTGTTTCTGTATACTATGTAGAGCCATTTTGACTTCCTGTCTTAGCAACTTGTTAAGTTGTACAGGGAGAAGCCTTGGGTATTCACCAGGGTATGGCTACCTGCTTCATAGCTTTGTGGCTTCGTATGTGGGGGAGAGGTCAAAGAGGGGATAATGCTGCTGCCTAATTTCTGGAGACTTGCCTGGTCATCTTCCTGTCTAGTCTCTTTCACCACTTCCCATATGCAATTGATGCCTCTCAAGTTGCTGCCCTGTTGGTGGTTCCCAGAGTGGATCGGTTTCATACTTTTCAGCTATGTGTGGCAAATAGGCAGTTTCTTCTGCTATCCCAACCCTCACTGGTTATCACAATCAGCAGTTATGAAACTTTATTTTTCCCAGCACTGGAACTCTGGGTTGAGTGGTCTGGCTTAGGGCTGGGATTGCATGCTCACAAGGCATTCCCCCAAATTTTATCCACCACACATGAATGTGGGAATGCCCATTTACCAGGTGCCACTGCTGCTGCCTCAACACTGCTGCCACACTATGTCTTCTCTGCTCCAGCTCCCCACCTCTGCCTGTCCTACCCAACTGAATGAATACAACTTCTTTAAATCCTTGGTTGTTAGACTTTCATACAGCTTGATTTTCTGGTAGATATGGGTGTTTTTACTTTTAAGGTTAGTTTTGATCTTTCTTCTGGTTGTGCAAGGAGGTAAAGCATGTTTACCTATATTTTTATCTTGACTGCAAGCCAAGCATCTTCACTTAAAATTTTTATTTAATTGAATTTATTGGGGAGACACTTGTCCATGTCCATGGTTCTTCCATCCTAGGTCATTGACTAAACTGCTCCCCTTATTTGACTCTTCCTCCCCACTCATACCTTCCCAATGCCCACAGAAAGTCTATTCATTATATTCATATATACAGTTCTATTTTGCTTATTTGGTTGTTTTGTTCATTATTGTCCTGAAAGGGTGAGATCATATGGTATTTGTCTTTCACTGACTGGCTTATTTCACTAAGCATAATACTTTCCAGTTCCATCCATGTTGTTGCAAAGGTTAGGAGTTCCTTCTTTCTTTCTTCTGTGTAGTGTTCCATTGTGTAAATGTACCAAAGTTTTGATTCCATCATCCATGGTGGGCACTTACATTGTTTCCAGCATTTGGCTATTATAAATAATGCTGTTATAAATGTAGGATCTTCTGAATTGGTGTTTCAGGGTTCTTCAGGTATGGTCCTAGTAGTAAAATTGCTGGATCAAAAGGCAGTTCCATTTTTAGTTTATAAGGAAACTCCATGCTGTTTTCTGTAGTGGCTGCATCAGCCTGCATTCCCAACACTGCATCAGGATTCTCTTTGCCCCACATCCTCTCCAACACTTGTTGTTTGTTGATTTGCTGATGATTGCCATTCTGACAGGTGTGAGGTGATATCTTATTATGGATTTAATTTGCATCTCTCTGATGGCTAGTGATGTTGAGCATTCTTTCATATGCCTTTGGGCCCTTTGTATAACTCCTTCAGAGAGTTGTCTGTTCAGGTCCTTTGCCCATTTTTTAATTGGGCTGTCTGTCTCCCTGGTATTGAGTCACATTAGTTCTTTATATATTTTGGAGATCAAACCCTTGTTTGAGGTATCATTGGCAATTATGTTTTCCCATACAGTTGGTTCCCTTTTAATTTTGCTGATGTTTTCTTTAGTTGAACAGAAACTTTTCAATTTGATATGGTCCCATTTGTTGATTTGTTCTTTTATTTTCTTTGCCTTTGAAGAAATATGAATAAACATTTCTGTGCATGATATCTAAAATTTTACTGCCTATATTTTCCTCCAGGACCTTTTCCGTGGCACTGCTTATGTTTAAGTCCTTTATCCATCTTGAGTTTATTCTGGTGTATGGTGTTACTTGGTGATCTAGTTTTATTTTTTTGCATGTTACAGTTCAGTTCTCCCAATGCCACTTGTTCAAGAAACTGTTTTTACTACATTTTAAGTTCCTTCCCCCTTTGTTGAATAGTGTCTTGGGTTTATTTCTGGGCTCTCTTTCTGTTCCATTGATCTATATGTCTATTCTTATGCCAGTATGAAACAGTTTTGATTACGGTTGCCTTGTAGTATAGATTGATGTCTAGTATTGTGATTCCTTCTATCTTGTTCTTCTTTCTCAAGATTGCTGAGGCTATTCTTAGGTGTTTTTAGTTCAATGAAAATTTTTGAAGTATTTTTTCTATTTCTGTGAAGTGTGTCCTTGATATTTTAATTGGGATTGCATTGAATCTACAGATTTCTTATTGGTAATATGGACATTTTAATTATGTTAATTCTTCCCATCCATGAACATGGTATATGCTTCCATTTATTTGTATCTTCCTTGATTTCTTTCTTCAATGTTCTATAGTTTTCTGACTACAGATCTTTTACCTCTTTGGTTAAGTTGATTCTTAAGTAATTCATTTTTCTAGTTGCTATGGTAAATGAGATTTGTTTTCTAGCTTCTATCTCTGATGTTTCATTATTGGTATACAAAAGTGCTTTTGATTTCTGGATATTGACTTTATATCTAGCTATTTTGCTAAATTTGCTTATTAGGTTAAGTAAGTTTTTGGTGGAGTCTATTGGGTTTTGTATGTACACTATCATGTCATCTGCAAATAATGACAGTTTGACTTCCTCCTTTCCAATTTGGATACCTTTGATTCCTTTTTCTTCTCTGATGGCTATAGCTAGAACTTCCAAGACAATGTTGAATAGAAGCGGAGAAAGTGGACAGCCTTGTCTCATTACTGATCTTAGTGGGAAAGCTTTCAGTTTTTATCCGTTAAGTATGATGTTGGCTTCAGGTTTCTCATAGATGGCCTTTATGATGTTGAGGTATGCTCCCTCTATTCCCATTTTGCTGAGGATTTTTATCATAAATGGTTGCTTACTTTATCAAATGCTTTTTTAGCATCTATTGATATGATCATATGGTATTTGTCTTTCACATTTTTGATGTGGTGTATTACCTTTATTGATTTACGAATGTTGTACCATCCTTGCATCCCTGAGATGAAACCCATTTGATTATGGTATATGATCTTTTTAATGTATTGCTGAATCTAGTTGCTCACTATTTTGTTGAGAATCTTAGCATCTATATTCATCAGAGATGTTGGCCTATAGCTTTGTTTCTTAGTTGTGTCTTGCTCTGGTTTTGGGATTAGAATAATATTGGCCTCATAGAAAGAGTTTGGGAGTCTTCTCTCCTCTTGGATTTTTTGGAATAGGTTTAGAAACATAGGAGTTAGTTCTTCTCTAAATGTTTGGTAGAATTCACCTGTGTAGCTATCTGGTCTGGAGCTCTTGTGCTTTGGGAGATTTTTTATTACTTCTTCAATTTCACTAGTTGTTATTGGCATTTTTAGGATTTCTGCTTCTTCTGGATTTAGTTTTGGTAGATTATACATTTCCAGAAATGTGTCCATTTTACCCAGGTTGTCATATTTCTTGTCATATAGTTGTTTGTAGTAATTTCTAACAAACCTTTGTATTTCTAAAGTATCAGTTGTGATTTCTTCTCTTTTGTTTCTGATTCTGTTTCTTTGGGTCATCTCTCTCTTTTCCTTGATGAGTCTTTTAAAGGCTTCTCAATTTTTTATATATGTTTTCAAAGAACCAGCTCCTAGACTTGTTTATTCTTCAAATTGTAGATTTAGTCTTTAAGTTATTTAATTCTGCTCTGATCTTGATGATTTCCTTCCTTCTACTTGCTTTGGGCTTTGTTTGTTTGTTGCTTCTCTAGTTCTTGCAGCTTTATGGTTAGGTTGTTTGTATAAGCTTCTTCTGACCTTTTTAGGTAGGACTCTATTGCTATGAATTTCCCTCTGAGGACTGTCTTTTCTGTGTCCTATAGGTTATGGGCTGTTGTGTATTCATTGCGATTTGTTTTCTGAAACTGTTTGATTTCATCTTTGATCTCATTGTTAACCCATTCATTACTTAAAAGCATGCTATTCAGTTTCCATGAGTTAGAATGTTTTTATATATTCTCTTGAGATTGGTTTCTAGTTTCAAGTCATTGTGACCTGAGAAGATGCTGGATATGATTTCAGTTTTCCTGTATTTGTGGAGACTTTTCTTGTGACCTACCATATGATCAGTCTTTGAGAATATTCTATGTGCATTTGAAAAGAACGTGTATTTTGCTTTTCTTGCATGAATGTTCTGTATATATCAGTTAGGTCAATTTCTTCTAGAGTATTGTTCAATGCCAAAATATTTTTGGTGTTTTTTTCATTTGGAAGATCTGTCCATTGTTGATAATGGGGTATTAAAACCCACTACTATTAGTGTGATGCTGTCTATATCCTTTTTGAAGTCCTCCAAGATGTTCCTTATATATTTCAGAGCTCCTATGTTGGGTGCATATATGTTTACCAGAGTTCTATGTTCCTGATGGATTGATCCCTTAAGTATTATGAAATGTCCTTCTTTGTCTCTTTTTGTGGCCGTCATCATAAAATCTATTTCATCTGAAATAGGTATTGCTACTGCAGCCTTTTTTTCATGTCCACTTGTTTGATATAAATTTTTCCATCCCTTCACTTTCAGTATGTGTTGATCTTTTGTTCTGAGGTGGGTCTCTTGAAGACAGCATATATGTGGGTCATGTTTTTTCATCCATTCAGTTACCCTATGTCTATTGGTTGGTGCATTTAATCCATTTACATTTAAGGTTATTATTGATTGAAACTTATTTATTATTATTTTCCTTTTTTGTACCTGTGTTCCCTTTGGCTCTCTCTGTTTCTTCATTTTTTAAAATCAGACCATTTAGCATTTCTTGCAATGCTGGTTTGGTAGAGATGTATTCTTTTATTTTGTCGGGAAACTCCTTATTTCTCCTTCCGTTTTGAATGAGAGCCTTGCTGGGTAGAGTATTCTTCATTGTAGGCCTTTGTTTCCTATTACTTGGAATATTTTTTCTATTCCCTTCTGGCTTATATTGTTTCTGTTGAATAATCATTTGATAACCTTATAGGAGCCCCCTTATATGTTATTTGCCGTTTGTCTCTTGATGCTTTTAGAATTCTCTCTTTGTCTTTGGAATATCTCATTTTAATTATAGTGTGCCTTGGAGTGGGTCTATTTGGATTCATCCTCATTGAGACTTTTTGTGCTTCCTGAATTTCAGTAACATTCTCACTCATCTTGTTAGGGAAGTTTTCTATCATTACTTTTTTTTAACAGGTTTTCCATTCCTTGTTTCTTTTTTCCTTTGATATCCCTATAATATGGATATCATTGCCTTTTATTTTGTCCTGCAGTTCTCTTAATACCTCTTCATTCTTGTTCAGCCTTTTTTTTCATTCTCTTGTACTATCTTGGAATCTTTTTCTAGGTTGTCCTCCAACTCACTGATCCAGTCCTCTGATTCCTCTAGCCTACTGTTGATTCCTTGTACTGTATTCTTTAATTCAGAAATTGTATTCTTCATTTCATCCTGGCTCTTACTGATAGTTTCTATGTTCTTTTTGATACTGGTGTAGCTCTCATTAAGTTTCTTGTAACTTCCCTGGAGTTCTTTGTAGTTCCCCTGGAGTTGTTTATAATTTTTTTTTGAGCTGGCTGAGCTCATTGAGGTTCTCTATCATCATTCTTTTCAATTCCATATATGATAGTTTGTTTGCCTCTGTTCCAATTAGTGTTCTTTCTGGGGATTCCTCCTTTCCTTACGGTGATGGACTGATTCTTTTCCCCCCATTTTGGGTGTCTGTTGTTGTTTGTTTTTGTCTCAGATTAATCTGCTTTGATTCCTTGCCTTTGTGGAGCACCCTTCTGTGTTAGGATATTTGTAGAGTTCAGTGTTGCAGTCTCCTAGATTTCCTCCAGTTGTTGCTCTTGGGTTAGCCTTTATGTCATTAACTTAGGCTGTCTGGTTGTATTTTGGTTTTGTTTAATGTGTTGCTCCTTTTCCTTCAGTTGGCTGATTGAGAGACCCTCCTTCTATCCCGTCTCATACACTGTTTTTGAGCTGCTCCTGAAGGAGAACTGCAAGTCCAGGCAAAATAACCACATCTTCAAAAATATCTTTCTCCTTTAATCCCCCTTTCAACTACATATGAATCTAGCTATATACCCATACCCTCCAAAGTAACCCCCACTTTTAATCATACCCTCAGCTACAACTGAGCCAGTCTTACTAGGGATGTAGATATGATAAGATTCTTATAAGAGGGGAAAAATGTTTAAGTTGACTAAAGTATAGATAATTTTGAAGGCTGCAAAGGAGTAATAACAATAGTGGGGATGCAAGAGAGAAAGCTAACTTACCTTTTTTTAATTTATTTTATTTTATTATTTAAAAATTTTTATTGTTGCTGTATTACATCCATCCCCTTTTTGCTCCCCTCTGTCCCCCTCCCCACCCACCCATTCCCCCCAAAGTCAATCCCACCTGTTGTCCATGTCCATGGTTCCTTTATACTAGGTTCTTGTCTAAGCTGC
>PVIW01008976.1:39159-55955 GCA_004026585.1 Noctilio leporinus
AAAAAAAAAAAAAAAAAAAAGAATGTGTCCCTAGTATCGCACCAAAAAAAAAAAAAAAAGAAGAAGAAAGATTTAAGTGGCTGAGGAGGTGGGGAGTAATACTTAGATTGAGGACTGGGAATGAGTTGGAGCAGGAGAGTGAGTAGACTTTAAAACAAGATTAGGAGGAGGGTCTTGGGTAGTTAGGTGGATTGAGATAAGGAAGGAGTAAAAATATGGGAATTGGGATACACTATGATATAAACAGTATTTACTGAAAATGTATTAATTGTGAGGGTTGAAAGCAATTTTTGAAAAGGATATGTTAGGGATTAAAAGTTCATGTAGCTCTCAGTGTACCTCAAGTGCTTGAGATTAGCAGTGATCCATTTTCTAAGCCTGCCTCTTTTTCTTGATCAAGTCTCTGCAAGTTTACAGTCAGGTCTTGGAGTGGCAGGGCCTATGGCTGTCACAGTCAGGGCTGATTCTGAGTGTCAGCCCCAGGTAGGCTGGGCCACCAGTAGCTTAGCTGGGTTTCTGCACTGCTGGTGTTTTGGGGCCATCCCTTTTCTCACTGGTTCTGTGTGAAAAACTAGATGATGCTTCTGTGGTGTCTATGGCTACTCCTCCTCCTCCAGCTCCTGGAGGAGATTTCTGCCTGTGATGGGCATCTGGCTCCAGGGGTAGGGTGGCGTGCAACTTCATTTGCTCCTGTAATGGCTAGCCTTCCCCATCTAGCTCTTTGAGGAGGTTTTCACTGCATTTGATGGGCCCCTGGTTCTATGGGGAGCCCTGTAGTGACAGCACTGTTGATGGCTAGCCCTTTCCCTCCAGCTCTTTGAGGAGGTTTATGCCACCTGCAATGGGCATATGGCTCTATAGGGGAGCCTGAGCTGTGTGCTGGTGATGGCTACGCCTCCCCCTCCAGCTCTTCAAGGAAGTTTTTGTTACTTGCAATGGAGTGCCAGTTGCACCAGCAGCAAGTTCCTGGTGCACAGTTTCAAGTTTTTGTGGGAGTTTTCATCACACACTGTGCAACAGTGTGGGCTCTGAGCTGCCCTCTCCCCAGGTGGCACAGGGGCACAATTTTCAGCCCTCTCGCTGCCCTGGCTGGTGCACTTCTCTTCTCCTCTGCTCCTGCTCCCTGTGGGTCTCTCCTCTTCTGCCTCTGGCCCTGGGAGGCACTTCCTCTCCCTCAGCCTCTGTAGCGTGGCTCTCACAGTCTCGTCCCTGCAGGAGTTTAATTCCTCAGTCTCCCCGAGTTTGTGCTCACTGTGTGTCCACACTTCACTGCTCAGATTTCTATTTACTGGAGAGCCTGAAGCTGTCTCTAGTCAGAGCCACCCCTCTGGGCAGAGCCACCACTGTCCAGAGCCAATTTAGGCCCACTGGCCAGCAGTTTGGAACTGTCTCACCTGCTCTCCTTGTAGCTTTCTGCAGCCTCTAGAGAACATTGCAATTATAAGGGTAAATGGGAAGACTTTTCTTCATGAAAAATAGGCAGAAAGACCAATTTTCCCTGCCTCTTTCCTTAGAGTGTCTCTTTGGAGATCCGGAGAATCTAGGTCCTTCCTATAACTTTTGATTTGCCAATGTTTAGAGGATAGCTCCATGATTGTGGAACACATAAACCTCTCTGATATATGATAATATTGAACTTTATCTCCTCTGTGATCCTGAAAAACAGTCAAGATTAAGGCCCAAGCCTCTACCCCCATCTCAACCTTTTTATTTTAGGAAATAGTTACTGCAAAGAATCATGCTTCCCTCTATGCCTCAGGTAAGACTCACATGACTAGACAAGACCTCCAAATTCCCATTCTTGGTCACATAAATGATTAGCTGAACTGCTTTACCCATGCTGATTAATGAGAATAAAATGCTTATTAACCATACATTGGTTAAGCTTCTCTCTGTCCTGGATGACCAACTTTGGCCCACAGCAGCCTTGCCCATGTACAGACCTCTGAAAACGCCCCTCCTGGAAAACTGGCTGATGCTAGAGTCAAACAGCATGAGGTGTTCCACTATCCAATACGGAACCCATTCACCCTACTTCCTCACATCCAGTTCATTCTAGCCTTGTTTATACCTCTCTTTATAACAAAAAATCCTTTTAGCCCAACTCATGAGATGTTTATAGATCCTAATGTCAAGGCTCTGAGTTGCAAGAGTCCCATCCTCCCTTGAAATAATCCTTTGAATAAAGCATTTTCTGACTAAGTCCATATTTGTTTCTAATTCAACATATGAATCAATGTAGTTCTGAGACATTTTAGGAGTTATACAGATTATGAGGGCAGTTTTTTTTTTTTTTTTTGTCTCTGAAGAAATAATTGTTCTCCTTTGCTACATAAAATGTGTGAGATTCTGTCCTAAAACCAAGATGGCCTTAAATTCTCCTCAGTGCAACTAAACATTAGAGAAGTTTCTTCCTGACTATGGGCCTCTGACCTCCATTTTCTCAGACATTGACTTTACATAAGTTGAAATTGTAAATTGTTTCTCTGCTCCTTTCATATGTAAATCTTATCCCTGCCTCTTGCCAAGTTTTACAACTCAGGAATTGCTTTCTTAAGAACCTGAGAGCCATCCATTTGAAATATATTCATTGTAGCATTATTCATGGTGGTCAAGATATAAAAACAACAAAAGTGTCCTTCAACAGGTGAGTGAATAAATAAAATGTGGTAAATAGACAGGTTGGACAAAGCAGATTTACAGTTGTGAGTACACAAAACACAGAGTTTGTTATTGCATCCTTATTATTAATTATTGTATTATTTTTCTTTTTTAAAAGATTTTTATTTATTTATTATTTTTGGAGAGAGGGAAAGGGAGAGAGACAGAGAGGGAGAGAGACATCGATGTATGGCTGCCTTTCACCTGCCTCCAGCTATAGACCTGGCTGGAGACCTGGCTTGCAACCTGGTTATGTTTGCCCTGGCTGGGAATCTAATCAGTGACCTTTGGGTTTGCAGGCCAGCACCTTATCCTGTGCCACCAGCCAGGGCCTAATTATTGTATTATTTTTCATATAAAATCTATAAACCTACTTTTGTCCCATCTTGTGTATGAAATATACAAGAAATATTGCCATTTGTGACAACATGGATAGATCTTGAGAGTATTATGTTAAACAAACAAACAAACAAAAAAACACAGAAAATGTTAAGAACCATGATTTCACTCATATGTGGGATATAAAACTGAAAGCAACACATGAATGAACAAGATAAGTGAACAAAAACTCATAGGCTCAGACAACTTATAGCTGTTACCAGAAGAAAGAGGGTAGTAAAGAGTAAAAGGGGTAAATATATGGTGATGGTAAAAGATTTGACTTTGCGTAGTGGACACACAAAGCAATATATAGACGATGTATCATAGAATTGTACACTTAAAACCTGGTAATTTTATTAACCAATGTCACCACAATAAATTTAATTAAAAAGGATGATAAAACTCCTTGTCTCCCAGTCTCTTTGGGTGAGTAGAAGCCCAATTTAGATAAGTGACAATTAGCGAATATAGATAGCTAAATTACCATGACCAGCCTTCCTTCTATTGTCTTCCAGTCCTTTTCAACTTGCTCACCCCAGTGCTTAAAAAAATGGCTGCATTTTGCTTCAGTGGAGTTTAATTCAATCTTGAATTACAAGTCTTGGTCTTTATTGCTAATCTTAACTAAAATTTTCCTTCCTTTTTAATTATATCTAATACATTTTTTATTTGACATCAACATTGTAGTCACTTCTAGTCAAAATGGAGGCATAGGTAAATATGGTTCACCTCCTTGCATACCTACATCAAAATTACAACTAGATTATAGAACAGCCATTACTCAGAACCATCAGAGGTCAAGTATAAGGGAAGTCTGATGACTATAGAATTGAAGAAACCACATCTATCCACACTGGAAGGAGGGATGGAGATGTTAAGATGTATGGTGGATAAAAAATGGAAGAGATATCTCAGGAGCAAGGGTCCTGGCCCCACACTAGGTCCTCAGCTCAGGGTTCCAGTGTCGGGAGGATAAGTCCCTATAAATTATAGGCTTTAAAAGGCATCAAAGATTGAGTCAGTGGAAGAAACTGCTGGGTTCCTAAGCAGTTCCTTTCAAAGGGCCTGCACCTGCACTTACTCAGACTCCCTCCCTCTAAGCACCAGCATGGTGGAAAGAAGTTTGAAAGGTACCAGTAACATATGGGGAGGAACTGAAGTGCCTGGCATCAGGCAAGAGCTAGGGGACAGTTCCTCTCAGACGGAACTGTGGGCAGAGACCATTGTTCTTTTTCTGAGCCCTCCCACTACAGAGTCACAAAGGTAGAAGGTGGATGCCATATCTGAGACTCCATTACTTGGCTCACTGTTTGCCCCACACTGGTGATTCCTCAAAGGTCCATCCCACCCAACTTATAGGCCCACCCAAGCTGTTAACAGTGGCTTTTCAATATGAATAGCAGGTCTTCATACGAATGGCTGATGCTCAGGTCTTTCTGAATCCCCTAAAACAATCAACAGTTGGCTTTAGTAAGTCTGCAGTCCACGAACCTCTTGCTAAGTGTCCCTAGGCCTGACACTAGCAGTACCTGGCCTTGGTTCACAGCTTCGCCTTGCTTGGGCACCTACCTCCAAGTCCAGCACCAGTAGCAGAATCTGTATATTACTTTATAGCTCATGCCAAGTGGCCCCAGGCAGAACACAAGCAGTGGCTGACCTTGGCCTGCACCATCCCAGAACCCAAACATGCACCCAGTGGATAACTACACACTCACATTGACACACCACCACCCAACCAACTCCACGAATGACACACTCAAGGGCTGGACTCAGCGGGTTCCAGAGTCCTGATGAAGTAAGTCCTGCTCTGTGGAGTGGACCCCTGCACAGCTGATTCTCAACAGAGGGCAGAGGTTGATGGTCAGTGGTCACAGCCAGTCCATGTAGCAACTAGTCAGAATAAATCCCTCCATTGATCTTCTAACAGCAATCAAGGCTCAACTGCAAGAGGAAGGTGTAATCAGCCCACACAGAGGGTGTACCTTAAGTACCCAGCTTGGGTGATAGGGGAGGCTATGTCACGTGACCCTATAAGATACCTACTACATTAGGTCATGCTACCAAGACAAGGAGTCATAGCCACTCTACCTAATACATAGAAACAAACACAGGGAGGCTGGGAAAATGAGGAGACAAAGTCAAGTGGCTCATGTGAAAGAATAGAATGAAACTCTAAAACTGAACTAAGTAAAATGGAGATAAGCAATCTATCAGAAGCAGAGATCAAAACAATGGTTATAAGGATTCTCCAGGAACTTAGTGAGGACCTCAACAGCATAAACAAGATCCAGCCAGAAATAAGGAATATACTAATTGAAATAAAGAACAACATTAGAGTGGATGGAGCCAAGAATCAAATCAATGATTTGGAACATAAGGAAACAAAAGCCAACCAATCAGAACAACAAGAAGAAATGAAAATAAAAATAAATGAGGATTGCAAAAGATGCCTCTGGAACAACTTCAAGAGTACCAACATTCCCGTCATAGGGGTGCAAGAAGAAAAAGAGTAAGAACAAGAAATTTGAAATCTATTTGAAAAAACAATGGAAAAAACTTCTCTAATTTGGTGAAAGGAGTAGACATGCAAGTCCAGGAAGCACATAGAGTTCCAAACAAGATGGGTGCAAAGAGGCCCACTCCAAGACACATCAGAAACAAATTGGCAAAGATTTAAGATAAAGAGAGAACCTTAAAAACAACAAGAGAATCACAGTTAGTTAGAGGGAAGTTCCCATAAGACTGTCAGCTGATTTCTCAAAAGAAACTTTGTCAGCTAGCAGGGATTGGCAAGAAATATTTAAACTCATGAAAAGCAGGGACCTAAAGCCAACATTGCTCTACTCAGCAAAGATATCATTTAGACTCAAAGAGCAGATAAATAACTTCCCAGAAAAGAAAGAAAACTAAAGGAATTCATCATCCCCAAACCATTATTTTATGAAATGTTAAAGAGACTCATTTAAGAAAAAGAAGATAAAAAAATAAATCTTTTAAAAAAGAAGATCAAAACTATGAACAATAAAATAGCAATAAATACATGTTTATCAACAATTGAATCTAAGAAACAAACTAAACAAACAATCAGGACAAAGACAGAAACATGGATACGGAGAGCATTTTGATGGTTGCCAGATGGATGGGTGTTCAGGCGAATGGCTAAAGAGGTGAAGGGATTAAGAAATACAAATAGGTAGTTACAGAATAGCCATGGGGATGTAAAATACAGTATAGGAAATGCAGTAGTTCATTAACATGAACAAAGGTGTGGGAATTACCTGAGGGAGTGTCATTTGCTGGGTGTAGGGGGGCAAAAGGGAAAAAAGTGGGACAACTGTAATAGTATAATCAATAAAATATGATTAAAAACAGTGTCATCACTTTGGCACTAACTTCCATGCATGGAAATCTCTGAATGTTCACTTAAAAAATGTATTTCTATTTTATATTTTTAGGAAAGGTCTTTTCATTGGCAGAATTGCTTTATTTCTCCAACAACTTTCATAACTAGACTTTTAAAATCTGACTTCATTAACACTTCAGATTGTCTATTTTTCTCTATCATTTCTAGAAAACTAGTTCTTTTTTCTTTTTAAAACTTATTTTTGGACTGTCTTATTTGCAAAGGACTTCAGTGGAAAATGAAACCTTTTCATTTTCTTCTCTTTTGTTTCTATATATAAACTATGGAGTGATGGAAATATTTTATTTTGTTTGGATCTATACTTTAGAGTCATTATCTACCTTTTAATATTATTATAGCAGTTTGGAAATTGCTTGTCAACTACAATACTTTTAACATTTAAAAAGGCCTTAGGTCTAGAACCCATTTTCTAATGGCTAGATGGATATTGAAATGACCAGGCTGCCCTTCTGGCTGCATTTGGGATCATAGCCTCTGCCATATTTATCTGGGCATACCTTTATTCTGAATTCTCTGAATTTTATTTTCTTATGAACTTGTGACTTTCAGCTTTCTGTGTACTGTTTAGGCTTAAAAATTACAGCTTGTGAGAGAGAGAAGTTTATTTTCTAGTTTGTTTTATAACTCCACATTCTAGCTTTGCTAACTGAATTCAGGTTACTTCAAATTTGCATTTTTATCACTCTTGGGAGGTAAAAATGCAGAACCCCTGAATAGCAACACAACAGTCAATAGTGCTGTGTGGACTTGAAAGTGCTGGTTTAGGCCTCTTCCTGCTCCTCATCAGTGCCTCCACAATGCAGGCTGCTACCTGAGTGACATGGTAAACAAGTTACAAAGAAAGTCTGTTGCTTCTCCATTTTGCATAAGAATCCTCTAAGTCACAGTAGGCATGCATGTAAAAGTAATATTTAGAACATGATTTCATGACAATACCCAATAAAAATGTGTTTACAAATGAAGAGGCAGCTGAGGGCCTTTTCCTCTTTTTCCTTAACAAACATTCATGAACATCTGCTAAATACCACACTAAGGAAAAATACCAAATAAAATTAGCTCTGAGAAATTCACAATCAAGTAAGCCAGAAAGAAAAGAAATCACTAATTACAATAAAGCAAGTTAAGTATGATGAAGCATGTAGAGTGTGTGTTCTAAAGAGAGAAGCAAATCCAAAGTGACCAAGACAGGTTGGGGGCCTGGTTCAGGAATAAATTCATGAGAAGTACAATGGTAGTAAGGGCACAGGATGTATCAACCAGTACTCAAGGGGAGGGTACTCAAGACAGAAAGAAGAGTATGGACATGCAGGTATAATACATGTATCAGAGCCTGCTAGGTAATCAGTGTTCTCTATTCCCTGTGCCTTTTTGCTGTAAAGTGTTCTTTGCATGATGGATCACAAACCAAGAGTCCATCCAGCCTGCAAGAGGTTCTTAGTGTACCTGGAGAGAGACACATTGTTTTTCAAGTGTACAATTATAAAATACATCATCTGTATATGACATTGTCATTTAACACCCAAACTCTAGCCTCCTTTGTCATTATATATTTGACCCCCTTGACCCTCTTCATTGTCATTTCCTCCCTCTTTCCTTTTCATAACTACCATACTGTTATCTATTTATGACTTTATTTTGTAGATTTCTGTTTTATATAGTTCTTATGAGATAGACATTTGTAAAAAGTAATAGCAACAAGGAAGTGCATATGCTTATAGGGGTTTGTGTGAGTTGTGATAATATCAGGGAGGTTTCTAGAAGAGTGTGATATTAAAGATGAATATTGAAATCAACATGGCTGTTACCCAAGATAAGAAATAAAATGACATTCCAGTAAGATGAATCCCTGCCCATCACTCTCACACTCTAGGCAGCCTTTATTCATTTAGATTCAGTGATACCACATTGTCCTCTTTTGCTTAAGCCTTCTTTTCTAAGCATGCTGTAGAGATCTGTCCATGCTATTGCATGGCTCAGTGGCATTTTCCCATTTACTGATAAGTAGTGTCCTTTGTATGAATAAAAACATACTGCATATCCATTTCCAGTTTTTGATACTATGAGTAAAGCTAAAGCATTCTTATACAAGTATTTTCTAGACATATATTTTCATTTCTCTTGAAGACTTTGGAGTTGAATCACTGGTTCATCATGTCTGGTTTTATAAGACATTGCGGGACATTTCTGAATGGTATAGCACTGCATTTGTCTACCAGCTGTGCAGAGATTTTCAGTGCTCCATATCTCTAACATTTGTTTATATCAGTCAAGTTTGGCCATTCTGGGGGAAGAGGGTTGGGCAATGTTATCTTATTGTATTTGAATTTCTATTTTCCTGAAGACTATTGATTTTGAGTGGGATTTCCTATGCTCACTTCTTTGGTGAAGTACCCATTTGCCTTTCTTCTTCACAGACCATTACCTTCCTTTATTTCCAGGGTTCTTAACCCTGACTACACATAAAAAAAGTCTTTGGACTTTAACTTGGGCCAAACCCCAAAGGACTCTTGATTTTATTGTTAAAGATTATCACTTGTCCTTGGTATTTATGAAAAAGCACCTTGGTGATTTTACGTGTCTGGGCTTGAAAGCTCTGTTACCTTAGTCCAGTGGTGATTATTAAACTTTAGTAGGAATCAGAATCGCTGGGAAACACAGAGTCACTGGGATGGCCTGTTAAAACACAGATTGCTGTGGCAAGATGGTGGAGGGGTAAGTGGAGCTGCACCAATCTCCTCCTAGGTTGCATCTGGAATTACTTTTTTGGAAAAAAGTCAGCTGGAATTACCAACAGAACACCAGCTGGAAAGAAGTCCTATAACCACAAACAGAACAGAAGAAGCTGCTGCATCACAACATGACCGGTAGGAATCACAGAAATGTGAGAGGGCTGGCTGGGCCCCCACCAGAAGCAGCAGCTGAAGGGATGGAGCCAGGGGCTCCACCTGGAAAGAGTGGGTTTTGGTCCCCTCAGCTGGGTGTCCTAGCTACAGCAACACTGCAGAGAGTAGAGCAGCATCCAGCAGAGAAGGACAGAAAGCCATAGACTTTGCTGACCTGAGAGAGTGCTGGAGACAGAACTATGAGGGTGACTGCAGTGACAATAGATTGGCTTCCACCTACCCTGGGTTCCAGCAGAGGGAGGGCAGAGAGGACTGGAGACACAAGGGTAGAGTTTGTTGCGGTGGCTTGGAGGAGAGAAGTGGGGAGGCAGCTGAAAGGATTCTGGTGCTGATTCATCATCCACACCTCGCATGGACTTTGCTGCACCAAGGGGCTTCTATTTGAAAGGTCCTCATAGCCCCACCTACTGGAAGCAATCTGCCTAGCCCAGCAGTGCCTGATCATAATTCACTGATTTACATCTAAATAAACCTCTTATACCCTGCCCTTCCCTGTCTGAGCATAGATATAATAATTGGCACCTGAAGAGGTATTCTCACCCAGTAGCTTCTGGGCCTGGTGGTTGATCACAAACTCTCTGACTTACAGCTGGGTCAGTCAGTCAGCCATGCACAGTGGCATGTAAGCCTGGTGGCTGATCCTAGATTTATTGTTTTGCAATTGATTCAGTCCTTCTCGCCCAGCAGCCCCTGGGCCTGGCCGCTAATTACAAACTCTCTGACATACAGCTGGATGAGTTAGTAAGCCCCACTTAGTGGCAACTGAGCCTGGTGGCTGATTGTGGATTTGTTGGTTCACAACTGAGTTGGTTTGTCCCCACCACGGACCTCTGGGCCTGGGAGCTGATCACAGGTAATTGGGTTAAAATTGTACCTTGTTGTCTAGCCAAGCAGCTCCTCAGCCTGGTGGCCGAACACATATTCATTGGATTACAATTGTATCTTGCTGCCCAGCTCAGTGGTGCCTGAACCTAGCAGCTGATCACAGATTCATTGATTTACATCTGAATCTGTCCCACCAGGCTGCACCTGAACTGGCAGCTGATCAACTAGATTACAATTGAACCTCTCTGTCTAGCCCAGTAGGGCCTGAATTTGGTAGCTGATTTATTGATTTATAACTGAATAAGCCTGTCACCCCAAGCTGCATCTGAGCCTGGAGGTGGATCACAGACCAATAGGATTACAACTAAATCAATCCTCCCAGCCTAGCAGTTCCTTAGCCTGGCAACTGATCACAGTCTGATTGGATTGCAACCAAACCGAAAAATGGGGAGAAAAAGAAACAGTCAATCACCAAAAGGAAAGGAGGAATCCCCAGAAAGATCACTAAATAAAAGAGAGGTAAGAAAACTATCAGATATGGAATTCAAAATAATGATGATAGAGAAGCCGAATGAGCTTAGCCAGCTCAAAAAAAAAAAAAAAAAAAGAAAGAAAAAAAGAAAGAAAAAAATACTAAAAAGAACTCCAGGGAATCTATAAGAAACTTACTGAGAACTACACCAGCATTAAAAAGGACAGGGACACTATCAGTAAGAGTCAGGAGGAAATGAAGAATACAATGAATACAATTTCTGAATTAAAGAATACAGTAGAAAGAATCAACAGTAGGTTAGAGGAAGCAGAAGATCAGATAAGCGAGCTGAAGGACAATGTAGAAAAATATTCCAAGACAGTGCAACAGAATAAAAAATGGCTGAACAAGAATAATGAAGCTTTAAGAGAGCTGCAGGACAACACGAAACACAATAATATCCATATTATAGGGATACCAGAAGGAGAAGAAAAATAGGGAATGGAAAACCTGTTCAAAAACGTAATGAGAGAAAACTTCCCTGACATGATGAATGAAAATGTTACTCAAGTTTAGGAAGCACAGAGGGACCCAATGAGAATGAATCCAAACAGATTCACTCCAAGGCACATTAAATTAAAGTTGCAAATTTCAAAGACAAAGATTGAATCCTAAAAGCATCAAGAGACAAACAGCAAATAACATATAAGGGGCTCCAATAAGGTTATCAAATAATTATTCAACAGAAACAATACAAGCCAGAAGGCAATGGCAAAACATATTCCAAGTAATGGGAAACAAAGGCCTGCAACCCAGCAGGATCTTATTCAAAATGAAAAGAGAAATAAGGAGTTTCCCAGACAAAAGTACACTAAAAGAATACATCTCTACCAAACCAGCATTGCAAGAAATGCTAAAGGGTCTGCTTTAAAAAGATGAAGAAATGGAGAGAGACAGAGAGGAAACATGTACAAAGTGGAAAAATGGCAATAAATAAGTATGAATCAATAATAACCTTAAATGTAAATTGATTAAATGTGCCAATCAAAAGACATAGGGTAGCTGAATGGATAAGAAAACATGACCCATATATATGCTGTCTTCAAGAGATCCACCTCAGAACAAAAGATCAACACAGACTGAAAGTGAAGGGATGGAAAAATATATATCAAGCAAATGGACATGAGAAAAAGGCTGGACTAGCAATAATTATTTCAGACAAAATAGATTTCATGATTAAGGCCATAAAAAGAGACAAAGAAGGACATTTCATAATACTTAAGGGAACAATTCATCAAGAAGATAAAACTCTGATAAACATATATGCACCCAACATAGGAACTCTGAAATATATAAGGAACATCTTGGAGGATTTCAAGAAGGATATAGACAGCTACACACTAATAGTAAGGGATTTTAATACCCCATTATCAACAATGGACAGATCTTACAAACAAAAAAAGACCAAGGATATTGTGTCATTGAACAACACTCTAGAGGAAATGGACCTAACAGATATATATATATATATATATATATATATATATATATATATATATATATATATATATAAAACCTTTCAACCCAAAGAAGCAAAATACACATTCTTTTAAAATGCACATGGAATATCCTTTAAGATAGACCACATGGTATGTCACAACACTCCACAAATACAGGAACATTGAAATCATACCAAGCATCTACTCAGATCATAATGAATTGGAACTAGAAACCAAACTCAAGGGAATAAACCAAACACACTGTAACTCATGGAGATTCAATAACATGCTTTTAAGTAATGAATGGGTTAACAATGAGATCAAAGATGCAATCAAAAAGTTTCTGGAAACAAATGACAATGAATACACAACAGCCCAAAACCTATGGGACATAGCAAAGGCCGTGCTCAGAGGGAAATTCATAGCAATACAGGCCTACCTTAAAAGGTCGGAAGAAGCTTACACAAGCAACCTAACCATAAAGCCGCAATAACTAGAGGAACAACAACAATCAAAGCCCAGAGCAAGTAGAAGGAAGGAAATAATCCAGATCAGAGCAGAATTAAATAACTTAGAGTCTAAAAGTATAATTTGAAGAATCAATAAGTCCAAAAGCTGGTTCTTTGTAAAAGTAAACTAAATTGAGAAGCCCTTAACCAGAATCATCAAGAAAGAGAGAGAGAGGACCCAAATAAACAGAATCAGAAAAAAACAGAGGAGAAATCACAACTGATACTCCAGAAATACAAAGGTTTGTTAGAAATTACTACAAACAACTATATGACAAGAAATATGACAACCTGGGTGAAATGGACTAATTACTGGAAATGTGTAATCTACCAAAAGTAAATCCAGAAGAAGCAGAAAGCCTGAATAGACCAATAACAACTAATTAAAGAAGTAATCAAAAATCTCCCAAAGCACAAGAGCCCCTGACCAGATAGTTACACAGGTGAATTCTACAAAACATTTGGAGAAGAAATAACTCCTATGCTTTTCAACCTATTCCAAAAATTCCAAGAAGAGGGAAGACTCCCAATCTTTTTCTATGAGGTCAATATTATTCTAAACCCCAAAACCAGGACAAGGCACAACTAAGAAAAAAAAACTAGAGGCCAATATCTCTGATGAACATAGATGCTAAGATTCTCAACAAAATATTGGCCCAGTGGATCTAGCAATACATTAAAAAGATCATACACCATGATCAAGTGGGTTTCATGCCAGGGATGCAAGGATGGTACAACATTGGCAAATCAATAAATGTAATACACCACATCAACAAAATGAAAGCCAAATACCATATGATCATATCAATAGATGCTGAAAAAGCATTGTACAGCAACCATTTATGATAAAAACCCTTAGCAAAATGGGAACAGAGGGAGCATACCTCAACATAATAATGGCCATGTATGAGAAATCTGAAGTCAACATCATACTCAATGGGCAAAAATTAAAAGCTTTTCACCCAAAATCAGGAATAAGACAAGACTGTCCACTTTCTCCACTTCTGTTCAACATCATTTTGGAAGGTCTAGCTATAGCTATTATTAAGTAAAAGGAATCAAAGATATCCAAATTGGAAAGGAAGAAGTCTTAATGGACATTATTTGCAGATGACATGATAGTACATATACAAAACCCAATAGACTCCACCAAAAACTTACTTGACCTAATAAGCAAATTTAGCAAAAAAGCTGGATATAAAGTCAATATTCAGAAATCAAAAGCATTTTTCTATACCAATAATGAAACATCAGAGATAGAAGATAGAAAACAAATCCCATTTATCAGCAACAAGAAAAATAAAAAGTGCCTAGGAATAAACTTAACCAAGGAGGTAAGAGACCTAGACTCAGAAAACTACAGAACACTGAAGAAAGAAATTAAGGAAGACACAAATAAATAGAAGCATATACCATGTTCATGGATGGGAAGAATTAACATAATTAAAATATCCATACTACCCAAAGCAATTTATAGATTCAATGCAATCCCAATTAAAATATAAATAACATACTTCACAGAGATAGAAAAAAATACTTAAAAAATTTATATGGAGCCAAAAAATGCCCACAAATAGCCACAGCAATCTTGGGAAAGAAGAACAAGGTAGGAGGAATCACAATACTGGATATCAAACTATACTACAAGGCAACCATAATCAAAACAGTCTGGTACTAGCATAAGAATAGACATATAGATCAATGGAACAGAATAGAGAGCTCAGAAATAAACCTAGGACTCTATGGTCAATTAATATTGGAAAAGGGGAAAGGAACATAAAATGGAGTCAAAACAGTCTCTTCAACAAGTGGTGATGGGAGAACTGGACAGCAACATGCAAAAAAATAAAATGAGACCACAAAACATCACCATACACAAGAATAAACTCAAGATGAATAAAGGACTTAAACATAAGCAATGCTACCATAAGAGTTCTGGAGAAGAATATAGGAAGTAAAATTTTAGATATCCTATGCAGAATTATGTTTACTGACACTTCTTCAAGGGCAAAGGAAATAAAACAACAAATAAACAAATGGGACTATATCAAACTGAAAAGTTTCTGTTCAGCTAAAGAAAATACCAGCAAAATTAAAAGGGAACCAACTGTATGGGAAAACATAATTGCCAATGATACCTCAGACAAGGGTTTGATATTCAAAATATATAAAGAACTTATGTGACGAACACCAAGGAGATGGACAGCCCCATTAAAAAATGGGCAAAGGACCTGAACAGATACCTCTCCAAGGAAGATATACAAAGGGCCCAAAGGCTTATGAAAGAATGGTCGACATCACTAGCCATCAGAGAAATGCAAACTAAAACCACAATAAGATACCACCTCGCCCCCGTCAGAATGGCCATCATCAACAAATCAACAAACAAGTGTTGGTGAGGATGTGGGGAAAAGGAAACCCTGGTCCACTGCTGGTGGGAATGAAGGCTGATGCAGCCACTATGGAAAACAGTATGCAGTTTCCTTAAAAACCTAAAAATGAAATTGTCTTTTGATCCAGTAATTCCACTACTAGGACTATTCCCGAAGAACCCTGAAACACCAATTCAGGAGAACCTACGTATCCCTATGTTCATAGCAACACTATTTACAATAGCCAAGTGCTGGAAAAAGCCTAAGTGCCCATCAGTGGATGACTGGATCAAAAACCTTTGGTACATTTGCACAATGGAATACTATACAGCAGAAAGAAAGAAGGAACTCCTACTCTTTGCAACAACATGGATGGAAAGTATTATGCTTAGTGAAATAAGCCAGTCAGTGAAAGACAAATACCATATGATCTCATCCATTACAGGATGATAATGAACAAAACAAATGAACAAGCAAAATAGAATCAGATTCATGAATACAATGAATAGACCTTCAGTGGGTAAGGGAGAGGAGGCAAAGAAGGGGAGCAGTTTAGTCAAGGAACTAGTATGGAAGAACCATGGATATGGACAACAAGTGGTATCGATCTTAGGTTGAAGTGGGTGGGTGGGGAAGGGGATAGAGGGGAGAAATAGTGGGGTGAATGTAATATAATAAGAATAAAATAAAATAAAATAACACAGATTGCTGAGGCCCACTCTCAGAGCCTCTGATTCAGTGAGTCTGGGTTAGAGCCTGAGCCTTTGTTTTCTTCTGAGAATTTGCATTTCCAATGAGTTCCCACTAATAGGATGCTGCTGGTCCTTCAACCACACTAACCAGCCAACTACTCAAGCCTTCTTTCCTGATGTATTTTATTATCTGTTGATGATACCATCTAACCCTTTGTTTTCCTCATTCTTTTTAAAAAATATTTTATTCGTTATTTTTCAGAAAGAGAGGAAGGGAGAGAGGCAGAGAGAGAAAGAAACATCAATGTATGGTTGTCTTTCATCTGCCTCCAGCTACAGACCTACCTGGAGACCTGACTTGCAACCTGGTTATGTTGCCCTGGCTGGGAATAGAACCTGCGACCTTTGGGTTTGCAGGCTGGTGCCTTATTCACTGTGCCACCAGCCAGAGTATTTCTTTCTTTTTTTTAAGAAACATCTCTAATGCCACAACCTTTGAGAAGTCTGTTAAACTTTTGTCATTTCACCTGTATTGTCATGTTTCATGTGAAAATTGCACTTTTCACAGTTTTGTTAATGTCTGTTTCTGTTTTCTGGCATCAGCATTCCCTCTCCTACCTACCCAGCAAAAGTTCTATAAAATCAGAAAGTACTCATTCTTTTAGTCCTTAGCAACTAGGTATTTGGCACATTACTGAGTGAGTTCCCATTATTTTAAAATTAGTTTTGGTTGTTTTAATGAATAGGTAGCTGAATGACTGTAGAAAATGTGATACATAAATCTTTTTTTTTTTTTTTTTTTAATTTTATTGTTGTTGTATTACATCCATCCCCTTTTTGCTCCCCTCTGTCCCCCTCTCCACCCACCCATTCCCCCCAAGGTCAATCCCACCTGTTGTCCATGTCCATGGTTCCTTTATACTAGGTTCTTGTCTAAGCTGCTCCCCTTCTTTGCCTCTGCCTCCCCCCTCCCCCCAACCCCGTTCCCCCTGACCACTGAAGGCCTATTCCTTGTATTCATATACTTGGTTCTGTTTTGCTTGTTGTTAGTTTTGCTC